>ML818181.1:49410-62652 GCA_009831015.1 Picea engelmannii
GGATTAAAAGAAAGTTCATTCTATCAGGTTGGTGTCTATTTACAATCTAAGCCTTGTCATGAGGATTGGATTCCTCACATCTCGGATGGATCTGAGATCAACAAGATGGGTCTTGTTATGAGGGTTGGATTCCTCACGTCTCAGTTGGATATGAGATCAACAAGCTGGCTCTTGTTATGAGGGTTGGATTCCTCATTTCTCAATTGAATCTAAGAACTACAAGATGGGTCTTGTATCAGAGAGTTGGATCTCTCATATTCAATTGAGGTTGAATATATTAAAGGATTGATTTTATTTGTATTCATTCGAGTTAAATAAATAAAATAATGATATTTTATCTACTTCATATAGCTTGTGTTATACATGTCTCTGATTAATTAATTGAACTGAATATATCTTATTCAATTAGTTTAGTTAATCTATGAAAGTGTGAAAAGTAGCCAAAAGTTCCATACACGGATTCACCCCCCCCCCTCTTAATGTCAGTGTTTGTTTCCAACAATTGGTATCAAAGAAGGTTTCTTGACTATAGTTTAACCACTCAATTGTTTGGAAGATAATAATTAGTATCAGAGCAAGGTCTCTTAAAGGAAAAATAGTCTAATCACTTGAAGGAAGATCCTACTAAACACACAAATGGATGAACAAATGACTCTCTCCACAAATGAAGCTCTTTTATTTGATGGAACATACTACTCTTCATGGAGGGAAAGAATAAAAATACATCTGAAGTCAAGAGGATCTGGAGTTTGGGACTTAGTAGTAAGTAAGCCTTTGTACTTAACTATTGTTGAGGAAAAGATATGAAATCATTTTACTCAAGCATTTTTAAACTCTTCTTGGCTAGATAAAAGTAGACGGGAATATCACCCAATGTTTATCGCCAACAAAAATATCATCCTAACTCACAAGTATTAATTACGAGTGCCTAAGCTACTCTTTTATCAACAAAAAGCTTGCTGGAAATTTAACTTTTATGTAATTTTCAGAACATATCAGTTGCTAAAATAAATGCAAAGATAGAAGTAAAGTCACCAAGATGATAATCAAGACAGCTGAGACATAAAGAAATCCTTTATTTCATTCAAATTCACCAAAGATTCATTTTCTTTACAAAATCTCATGCAGACATTTTGGACCAAAGTCAAACTTAGACATCCCCGATGGAACATACAAAAAGACCTCTAACAAAAAACCAAAACTGAACTCTAAAAGCTGGATCAACTTGCCACAGATTTTTGCCCACTTGACTCTGCACAATAGTCTTTTTTAGCCATGAAAATTAATTCATAAACAAACAAGTCTACACAGACTATCAAAGATAGATCAACACCTCTAAAAAAATAAGTGTCTGAATGATGTGATTCAACCCTGAATATTGTTGTCTATAATAAGACCCTGCTATCATAAAAGATAATTAAGCTTTTGATGAATAATGAATGAATGAAAAATGAACTATCTCAACATAAACTCAAAGAGAAAAACTTAGTATGCTTCAACTTCTATCCTCCTCATGTTCCTCCCTTTCCTTTTCTTTTAAACATTTCAGAATTGGTTGAAGTAGTTGAACCAACTTATTAGTTAATTTAATTAAAAGACTCAACCAAATTTAGTTAGGGGGAAAAGTAATAATCATAATAAAGGTCATAAATAAATAATAACTAATAGGTGGGACCCCTTGTGACTCCCCTTAGCTCATAACATTTATAACGATCATAACATAACTATTAGTCAAGCAAAACACATCTACTTGTGACTTCCATCCACATATTCTATTTGACAATTTAGCTCATGATATTTGAAATTATTTCCAAAAATATTACTCATATATCCAAAATAAAACATGTTGTCCAAAGATCCCTGAAGTCATCTGTCATAAAGCAATAGATAAAATAGACCTTAAAAGCCATATTTTCCACTTTGTGATGCAATATTTCCTTGATTGTTGTTGTCACCCTTCAATTTTCCTAAATTTTTTGATGGTTGTGCAGAGCCTTTAGGCCTAATCTTGTTGATCATGTGGGAACAATCATCCCTCAAATGCATCTGGGAAGACATGGATTTGTCAGAGCCATTGGAGGGTGAGAAAGGGGCAGCAATGGCTTTTCCCTTGTCAAGGGCATGGTGGGCCTCAATTTTCAATCTCTTTCTAGAATGGGAGGATTGCACTGGTGAGTGGTCAGGGGCAGCTTGGACAATGGGGTTAATAGGCGGAGGAGAAAGCAAGAAAAAATTGGGCCATCCATGATGTTGGGAGACTGTCGGGTGGACAATCTCTTGCCATCCATCATTTTCAGGAACCTCGGGTTGCAATGATACATGAGGAGGTATGGGGATACTAGGGGCTTGCAGGACTTGGAAAGGAGGCCTTTCAGGCCTAGGTTGGACCACTCCCTGCCCAATCCAATTGAAAAAGCCAGCCTGAAACAATTGGCCAAGCTCTTGTGAATCAACATAAAAATGTATGGAGAATCTTGGCCTTCTTTGGCCTCTGTTCCAATTACCTCTACCTCTGTTTCCTCGGCCATGGCTATCTCGACTGAAAAAAGTCATTCTTGCATGCATGATTGATTAGAAAATAGTATTTTAAATAACCATACATGACAACTCTTAAAAATATGAAATAGATTTGGCTCAACAATGTATGAGACTCATGCAATCCAATCCATACAAATTGTTTTATTGTTTATCAATAAGTAGGGGGTGAAAAAAGGTTCTGGGATATGTGAGGGGTTTGTATTGAGCGAAACATGATATAATGAGGGGGAAAAGAACATGGTTACTTCTCAATGACAAAAACAATCAATGGTAAAGAAAACCAATAAAACATCACTATAATCCAAACAAGACACTGCCACTTCCAACCACTTTAACACTGAAATTCTCTTAACTGTAATCAATCTTAGAACAGGGAGTAAAAAATGAATATGGGAAGGCGATGGGATTTGTAATTAGCGAAAAATGAAATGATGGGAGGAAAAAAGAGTGATTATTGTTCATAAAATTAATTACGTGATCCATAAAACATTATGTGAAAGGAGATGTACTAACCAACAATCATTGTGACCAAATAACAATTACTGTGTATTTAACTAGTCCATTGTTCATAATCAAATGTGCAACTCAGTTCCATCACAAGACAATATGCACTCCACACAATCTGTTAAGGAGTTTTGTTCCTTTCATTTATACACTTTGCATCTTATAACAATTCTCAAATAGTAACCATTTTCACTATGTTAACCATCAGAATCAACCATTGCCCATACCTTATTTCAACCAACAAATGCACTCAAAGTCATGTTTCCAAAATTAACAATGAATTCACACTATCGCTGCAATCGGGCTTGTCATTTAGAACGCAATGATATTCATTAAACATATATGGAGGCAGTAAACCCAATAATCCTGATTAAATTGCAAAACCAAATTGTTATTTAAACAGACAGACAACAACCACCATTACAACACAAGCTATGCACAGAATAATTCAACCATGCAAGTGTAATTTTGTCACTGTACAAACCCAATTCTATGTGACTCTAAAAATCTAGTTCATCAATTCAACACGACAAGGTATCAACAACATGCCTATCTTCCTAAAACAAATAATTGGATTGCCACAAAATCGTGCTTAAAACTCTGTGACTATTTCTGAGTGTGGAACCCAAGCTATCCATATTATACACAATGGGCAGCCACCAAAACACCACAATGAAACATCTTCATTTTACAAAACCAAACACACAGTCATAGTAATAACTCAACCATCATGCTGAGACATCAATATAATACAATATTGCTTCGATTTAGTCAAATTGTAATCAACTATGTTGTGTAAAACTCGAGCTTATACAATCAAACAACCATAAGCATACAATGGATGTAGTTTCTACAACCATCTCGGTTGCAATAATCATTCGGCCCCAAAAGGAAATAATGGTTACATTGACCCTTATTTCATTGTGTAGAAACACCACACACATAACACGGTATGCATGAGAAACATTAATCAATTGTAACCAATGCTAGCTAAACATCCAAATAATCCTTAGTGAAAAATACTAGTGACTATGTATCAACCAACCAATTCACCATTGTCATAACAATCAATTGACCTAATAAGATGTGGCAACCACGCATACCCACACATCAATTCGAATCGGGGTAGGGACCCTCTCAATTAAACAATACTGAGTTATTAAACATAAGGAGAGTGACTGTGTGTTTTTAATTGTGCAATTAACCACACAGGGTTTACCATTATTATAACATAGGTAGTGACTAAATACCAAACCAACACAACTAACACATGACCAATTGGGCGAGATTTTACTCAAATTAGTCAACAATATACAACCATCCAACAATAACCAACTAGTAAACCCGACAGGCTAGGCCGGCCTTCTCTCCCAACCTTCAGACTGGAGGGCTGAGGGTTTGTTCTATAGCCAACACAGGGAGAACAGAGCCAACTCCTTGTAATGGTGAAACCTCCGAGGCCAATGGTGCATACATAGAGAGAACCATGACTCATTCGTGGACAGGTAACAAATCCCATGAAAGGTGGCTATAACAGAGGAGCGAAACTCCAACTCAGCCAGTAACGATACTTAACACACACAGGTTATAAACCTTGTGGTTCTCCAGTCAAACAACCACAATGCTGAAGTGAACACAAGGCTGAGAACTTAACAAAAAAAAAGCATTGCATGACCCTTTAGTGGTGGAAACAAACCAATTCTCAAGCGAGCAAACCCAGTGACACAAAGTGCCTCCAACCATTAAACCCATAAAATACAAAGAGTGGATATAGTGAAAAATGTGTGTGTATGGCTATCCACCCAAGACCAAACAAAAATCCTCCAACTAAACCAGCAAGGATAACAAAGATCCCTTATGGATGATAACACCGAGGATGACCAATAACTTCTATGAATTCAAGATTTTTGTAGAAAGAACCATCAACGCTTCATTCCAAGAACACAAATTTACACAGTTGCAATACTTAAGGACAAAACAAACCAATACATCCGAGCCATTAATCATTTCATAACAGAGCAAACTCATGAATGACTAAAAAAGACATACCTGTAATCGAACTCCTTAAAACGCGAGTTGGTCGAGCGGTTCCCCTTTGCTAATAAAATGGAGCATAACCATAGCAACAAGGTTGCTCAATAGCTCAACTAGGGTGGCGGCCAACGGAAGGAGTAAATGTGACATGTAGTAAATGCACTTCGCCTCCACCCACAGTCAATTAAGTCACTAGTACAAGCCAACCAATAATCCATTAACTCAATTAATTAGACTATGTATCAGAAGCATCAACCATTAAAACTAATAGTGTGATCCATATCAACTCATGCCATAAAATAATCACCGAGCATATAAACTATGTAACTCAAACAAAATTGCATAGCTATAATGTCCATTACCTTGTCAAATGTCCCACCAACATCCTATCCATCCAAATACACCATATTCATATTACCAGTATAACTCAATCAAATCGCATAGACATTACTTTCTAGATAGGATTTAGCCATAATAAATTTAATCTTTCATGCATTTAGTATAGCATAGCTCAAATTCTTCCCCTTGCAATTGTTGCATTGTTTCTTTGTTTTCTTCAACTGTCTTTCATGTATGTGGTAAAATTGCAGACGTAGATCCCTTTTCTTTTGCATTTGTTATAGTATTTTTGCCTTCCTCCAAACTGCCTTTTATGTAGTTTCAGTAACATATTTGTTGTGCAGGTGTCATAAGGATATATAGCAATGGTATCAATGAATAGCATAGGTCGTAGTAACATAAATAACCAATACTTCATAAGCTCAATCATAGCCAATTAAAACAAGATCTCATCAACCATGTAAGTTGTGTCGCACATCGTCACAAACATCAAATATGAACAGATCGGATCTTCAATAATTCAAGGGGGTCCCACCTACTATTATTATTTAGCTTTTATAATAATAGGCTTTAGCAACACTTTGCAGGAAAAACCTCGTTTACGATTTTAATCGTCAAAAACTACCTCAACAAACAAATCCAAAATTGCAAAAGAAGCAAAGAAAAACAATTCAATGGCATTAAAAACAATCCAAAATGGATTGTCTGAACAAATCAAAGAAAATATGGGACACTGCACCTTTGCTAAAGTATTATGGCTCTAACTAGAGAGTTCTTATGAGAGTATAGTATGAAACACAAAAAAAGAAGACAATACCATCAAGGAATTGATGCAATCCCTAGTCATCAATAAATAAGACAACTCAAATAAGGAATTGATGCAATCCCTAGTCATCAAAGAAGAAGAAAACTAAAAAAAGGAATTGATGCAATCCATATTCATCAATAAAGAAGACAACTCCATAAAGGAATTGATGCATACCTCAGTAATCACTAAAGAAAAAAGATTGAATCTTAAAAATAATGTTATAACTACATTATAAAAGATTCGTATGGAACCGATAAATGGTATATATATTGAGGTTCCTATGGAGGCTCTTGATAATATTGAATACACAACTATGTGCACTCTATAAGGGTTGAAGAAACTTTAAAAGAAAGATATGTTTCCACTACAACAGTTAGATCAATCTAACAACCATGAAGAGAAAGAAAAAAGATTCAGCTAGAAGACATAGAAGAAGACATCAATAGATTAAAGACTGAAGTTGTTGATCTAACGAAAGAAATGAATGAGTTGAAGGCATATGAAAAATTCAACACTCTAAAGGCATATGAAGAATTATAAGAAACAGAATAAATGGTCAACATTCTAAAGAATCATCTTGAAGAAGCTAAGGAAACTGAAGAAACCCTAAAGAGTCAGTTAACTAAAAATGAAGAATCATGCCACACCTTGGAAAACAAGGAAGAAATCAAAAGATTGAATAATGAATTTTTTGATCTAACAAAATAAATAAAAGAGTTGAAGACATATGAAAAAACCAATAAATGCACAGTAGTCTTGGATGAGACGGAAGAAATAGTCATCAGTCTAAAGACTCAACTTGAAGAAGTTAAGGAAATGGAAGACAAATATCTAGTTGAGTAAAAAGGAAGAAACATGTCACATGTTGGAATTGGAAGTTATCAACCTCAAAATGAAGAATGAAAAGAAAAAAGAAACTGTCAAATTCCAGAATAGCTCAACAATCATGGATAATATTTGGAACAACCAAAGACCAATCGATGAAAAAAATGGTCTTGGGTACAATAAGAAAGAATAAGGTGGCAAGTGGAACACTATTCATAAACATGAGAAAGGATTATCCTCCTCAAAAGGAAAAAGTGCAACCACAAACCAAATACAAACCATGAAATTTGTTAAAGGAGGAAGATATAAAAGTAAAAAACATGAAACATATCAAAATGAATACTTCTCATGTCACAACATACCTGAGTATGTAGACACCTTCAATGGTTATTGTTTTTCTTGTAAAAACTTTGGTCACAAAGCATTGAAATGCAAGAGTCCTGAAAAGAAAAATTTAGGAAGGTCCAATAACTCAATGAGATGTTGGAGATAGAATTATGTTGGACACACAACAAATTTTTTTCATACCATGAGATGCTACAATTGTGATAATTTTGGGCATAAATCCCAATACTGCAGAAAATCATGAAAGCAACCCATGAAAAATAATCCATACAATTCAGGAAGGAAATCTAATGAAATTTGGAAGAAAAGAAGAGAGGAAAAATCTCAAAGGACAAATGTAGGAAAGAAAAGTTCATCAAACATAGTGCATTATGGAAAGATATGGAGAAGAAAATATGAAGCAGAAAGCAATAAATATGATGAAGATATTGCACCTAAAAATGAAGAAATTGATAGCAATAACCTGATCGATGAAACTCCTAATAATGAATGTGAAATTCAAATCTTTTCATATGAAGAGGAACAAGCTCAAGGAAGAAGAATTTATAAAGAATAATATGAAGAAGATCATGGTGCACAAAATAGTGGTGACGATGATGAACTCTCAAAAAAAAATCAATCTGTAGAATAGTGTGATGAATAAAAAAAAAATATTTAAAGAAGAAAGAAACAAAAAGAGTTCAAAATATTTAAAGACAGAGTATGAACATAGAAAAGTTATTAATGATATGAAAGAACCGCAAATATCTCTTGGAATCAAAGAACTAAAGAATATCAAGAATAATAATAAATAGATCAAGAAGATTAGTAATATTCACACCCTTGTCCGTTATGACAAAGGAGAAATAGTAAAATCATAATTGAACACAAAAATCCCAAGAGATTGAGATAAAAACTGAAACATCCACATGGGGAGAAAATATGTAAAAGTTTTATTTCCTTTGTCATTGATGTCAAAAGAGGAGAAATAAACAATAAAAACAAATTCCAAAATAAATGGGACAAAGACAAGGTGGATCATCACCTTAGGGGGAGCATCATCTTAGGGGAAGAAGAGAAATATCCCCTTTGTCATTATTGTCAAATTGGGAGAGATAAAGAGTAAAAAGAAGTCATCTCAAAGGACTCAAAATACATAATACATTTTTCCAAGGGAAGTAAGATTTTTTTACTAAAGTTTCCATCAATAACAAAGGGGGAGATTGTTGGAAATTTGGTTCATTAATGTCAACCTTGATAAATAGGTGAATTATCATTGATTGATTGGTTTGAGAAGAATTGTCAATATTGGACATATTGTTATGAAGGTGAATTGAATGGCAAACATAGTCAATATTGGACATAGTGTTACGAAGGTTGGACATAATGTTATGAAGGTGACTTGAATGTCAAGCATTGTAAATATTGGACATAATGTTATGAAGGTGACTTGAATGCCAAGCATTGTCAATATTGGACATAATTTTATGAATGTGACTTGAATATCAGTAGAAAGATAATATTGACTAATATATTGTATGAGATTGATACACTAATATATTGTATCACTTGTATGAGATTGTATGATATTGTGTCAGTAACATCCATGCATAAAAGAAGAAACTATGGAGAAATTGTCCAGATAAAAAGGTTAAATGGATAATCCAATATGGATCCATATAAATCACAAATAAAGAAGTTAATAAGACATGGTTCATTAAAAGTGATTCAAAAAATATCAATTGAAGAAGAGTCTAGAGATGAGACGAAATGCCAATGGTGGATGTTCGGTGAGGAAGTATTGACATCATCAAGTCACAAGTCGAGTTGATTCAAACAATAATAAGGTTGACTATCTGGAAATCGATCGACTTCAAGATGATTCGAAGACAAGTCGACCGACTTCAAGCTTGCAGGTTGAAAAAAGTTGGAGAAGACAAGTCGATCGATTTCAAGATGATTCGAAGACAAATAGACCAACTGAAGGTCAAATTTCGTTGATTTGTCCGAGGGAAAGCCACATGAAAAGGAGGAAAGCATGCAAGGCACACTTGCAGGAAAATCCAACCATATTAGGTTTAGGGTTTTTGTAAGAAATTGCAACGGGCTCATAAGATGGAAATTAGGATAAATAAGTACCTAGGAGGTCTAGGTCGGGGGTTATTTCGATTAGAGAGATGGAAATATTGTTCTATGTATTCAAGGGAACTACTTTAAGATATGATACCATTTTTGTAATATGTTGAGTTGTAGGAGAGTCAAGTAGCTAGATCCCAAAGGTTAGATCAAAGGTTGAGGAGCTTGGTGTGATCTAGTTAGCCTCCTAGAGGATCGTGCAACTTGTTTGGAATTGTAGTGCATGTGGCACCATCTATTACAAAATTTTAAATAAAAGAGCTTAAGAAGCTAGATCTATGTGGACGTAGCCCAGGAGGGGGTGAACCACAGTAACACTTGTGTTATGTGTTGTGATTGATTGTATGTTACCTTCTGTAAGTAGTTAGACTATGAATGGATGGATGGCTAATTATGTGAGATCTGTTATACATTGGATCCATTATAATGCATGCATGGATTTAACAGATGAATGCATATCAAGAATAGTAGAAAGAACAAATAAATCAAGGCCTAAGAAGATGAATTGAAATCCCAGATCCCCACTCTTACTGCAAACATTTGAGTATTGCAGTCACCAATCGAACTATCTCGGGTGAGACTGTGTAGTGCACTCTAGGTGATGTGTTGCCTTCTGGTTTACTAGGAGGCCCAATTGTTTTAAAGGGATTTGTTGGAATATTGTTCATATATGAACCTAGGTCAGCGCAAGAAGTATTTAGAGAAGATTATCAACCAACAAATGGTTTTGTTGCCAACTGGAACTACATGGGATAGAGTGAGTGGGATCTGTGAAAGAGTCGCACAGAAAATGAAAGTATAGAAGCGAATGTTCAGACTGTGGAATCCAATGAAGGAGGAGATTGAAAGTTGATTGAAAACAAATGAGTTGGAGTTTTCATAGAAATACAACAGAAACCCTAAATTAACCTCTAGACAAGTACATGTTTAGTGACTTACATGAAGTATTTTTCTGTGATTTCCCACATGTGTTCCAAGAGTGGCTATTGAGGTTGAAATACAATGAACCTACGAATTGAATTAGACATCTTGAGTGGAATCCTGTGGACATCACACACAATATATTTCTAGCTAGACATTATTGTTGCAGGGTTTATCACATAATTTGTAGTAGATACCGTGAAGTCTTAAAACGTAGTAGAGAAAGAATTTCTAAAGGGACCAAGAGGTAGGCATATCAAATAGTTGTATAATTCCATCAAGATATTATTGTATAACAAGGGTGTAATGATTATGGAATCAAACAACTAAACTTCCCTACATGCATGGGAGAAGGGGGGAAGCACTCACAGAAGTTGGAAGAATGGAGGGAGAGATGGATAAGGGAAATAAGGAGACCATGGACCCAATCATGATGGAGGAATATCAGATAAAAAAGATAATGAAAACTGTTGGAAAAACATGTAGTGGAGTACCCTACCAATATAATATAAATAATAAGAAAAGAGCCATAACAGATAGAGAAGGCTTGGCAAGTGATGAAGAGGAGGTAGAGGATCTCTGGGCTGTGGAACGGGTTGATGAAATCTTGCATGCAACATATGAAAGGAATAAAAGAGGTCCAAGGGAAGGAATATAATCCAAAACTTATATCCATGTCACTTTTAGTGTGTAACCCATAACCCATGTGCAACTAATACACCAGAACGAGCACCACCATTTAGAAAACCGAATTTTAGTGGAAGAAAGACAATAGGAAGTGCAACCAATAAAGGAGCAGTGACTGGAGGATCTAGTTCAGGAAGTACTAATAAAGTATCTACACTGCTTGGAGGTCGTAGTTCAGCACCGTTCAAAATGGAAATACATGATCCCACCATCAGGTTACCCGAATTCAAGGGAGAGACATCAGAGGATCCTAAAAAGCAATTGTTTATCTATGAGAAGATTTGGGACGCAAAGAAGATCAAATATGAGGACAAAAATTACATATTTAGCTATCATGCTAAGATACTGCACACTAGATTGGTACATTATATTAGTTGTAAACAATCCACCAGGAACAAAAAGGATGATTGCATATGTCAAGAATCTATTGATAAATGAATTTCAAAATTCTACTTCAGAAGATCAGTACATGAATGAGATGATTGAAATCAGACAGAAACCAGGTGATTCTGTTTGGGAGATTGATCAGAGGTTCAAACAATTTAAGGGTAAATTGAAGTATGTCATGATTGACATGCAACATAGACATATCTTTGTGAATTCGTTGCTACAACACTTGAAATACCCTTTGAGGAAACATAAGTTTCAAACTCAAGCAGAGGCTCTACAGGAAACCCTACAACTGGAAGAGAACCAATATCAAAAGATAGATCCATAAATAGAAGAGCTGAAAGAGGACCTGGAGAAACTGACATTTCAACTAAACCAAAATAAGGGCAAAGAGAAAAGAGAAGTTATTTGGTGTACCACATGCAGGACATAAGGACATCACAAGAATGTGTGCCCAACTTTCGTGCAATACATGGAAACAGGGCTACCAAACCATTTTCCCACAGGAGGACCATGGTGTGAAATTTGTAAAATAGATGGACATGATCCATATTATTTTCCAATGATGCAAAAGTATAAGACAATACCCAAGAGTTCATATTGAAACTTTTCCAAATCAGATGATCATGATGAAAAAGATTGTAGGACAATGGACTTGATGAGGGAAAGAATGTCATACACCTATAGGTTGCAAGAAGAAATGATGATAGGTCAAGATGAAACTCAGTTTAACCAGGTACCACCTCCATACAACACTGTGCAATAGCAGTATAACACTGACCACAATACAATAACGTGAAACCACAATATAACCCCCCAAAGTATAATCAGGTGCCTCAGTGCAATGCACCATGAGGAGATCAAACTAGCTACAGAGGTGGAGTTCGAGGTAGATGAGGCCTTGGAAGAGGCATAGGACCAGTAGTGTGCCATAACTACCAACAACCGGGACACTATGCAAGGGAATGTCCACCTCCACCTGCGACATGCATATATTGTTGTTAAGAACCAAATATCAATATATCATAGAAAATCCTCATAAAAAGTACTCAACACCTTGAAAAAGAGATAATTTCAGATAATAAGCCTCTTCAAGGGGGCAACGTCCTTTTACCCAACTTAAATGTTCAAGTACAAGATGATTCAAAATGAAAATGTCTCCTTGGTATATATAGGAGACTAGGAGGTATAATTACAACTAATGGCCTAAAGTTGACATAAATAAAATAACATTACTAGTATAATATGCCCCAATTAAGGAGTAATGAGCCAATATTAGGGCTTAACATGCCCCTCCCCTTGAGACAAGTGTTGTCCGCAATGCTTGAGTAACTCTGCATGCTTCTGTATAAAAGACTCATCTTCCCAAGTGGAATCTTCAGCCGGTAGTTTCGTCCATTTAATGAGATACTCTGAAATGAATCTATTCCTTAGCTGGAGAATTCTTGTGTCAGTGATGGCTTCAGGCTCCAATATGATTTTTCCTTCCTCATAAAGTTCTATCAATATAGCTTGAACTGGGATCTTGTCGCCTATAACCTTCTTTAAGCATGAAACATGGAAAACTGGGTGTACTCATGAATATGCAGACAGCTCCAGTTTGTATGCCATAGTACCAATATTTTGCAACACCTTATAAGGGCCATAGTACTTTGGTGATAATTTATTATCCTTCTTGGCTTGCTTGAGGGACATCTGTTTGTATGGTTGTAGTCTTAAAAACACCCAATCCCCTA
>ML818181.1:66459-86416 GCA_009831015.1 Picea engelmannii
CTTGTGTCCTCATCATGAATTTCATGGGATGCATTTTCACTTTCATGTGTCTTCTCTGTTACGAAATTTTTCAATACGTCCATGATCTCCCCTTTTAAACCCTCCATCATCTCTTGTGGTTCATCTTTTGTTACTATTTTATTTTGTGAATCATTTATGTCCCTATGCATTTATTTACCTTCATAAAGAGTCCAAGTAGGATTTTCTGGAGGCTTATTTTGTGTAGAAGTTCCCTTTTTTGATGGCATGTTGGCCAAGTATCACTTTTGAACCTTGATTTTGAGGTGGTTCTACTAGACAATATTTCTTCTGTTGTATCTCCCAAGTTTTGGCCCTTCTGGGTACGAAACTTTATTTTATGTAGCTCTATGATGTTTCTTCTCTGCAATGCCACAGGTCTAATCAAAATTGGATGTGCCAAGTGGAAATTATGGTAACTTCCCCACAACTTACCAATTTTTGTCCTTTTCATGAGATCTTACTTGTATAGCGTTCCCCGCACAAAATAATTCATATAAAATTCTGAAACTCACATTGGAAATACTAAAGACTATACATGATCCAATGAAACTAGTCCCACTCAATTTGGATACTCTAGGAAGAAGTTATGATTGTTTTACCTGGAACACCTTCTTGAGACTAGTCAATAGGACTAGTCAGATACCCTATCTTACACAGAGTGTATCTACAAATTTAAGATGACCCAGAAGATGAAATTTTTACCACAACTACCTTACTAATTTATGTAACTATCCTCCGGATTTTAGGGTCTGAAACATTACATAAAAAAAATTATAGCGAAAATTCCACAATGAATCAGTTCAGGATGATTCCAGAACCCTATCTTGTACAGGTTGTATATCCGAAAGTATAAGGCCTCATGAGCTAAATTTTTAACTCAACGTACCTTGATCTATCTACTAAATATCCTCTAAGAAGTTCCTTCTAAAATGTTGCAGAAAAAAAGTTATAGCAAAAATTCCAAGGTGTCTCATATGTAGCAGCGAAACCCCAAGACCTTGAGCTCTGATACCATATGTTAAGCACCAAATATCAATATAGCATAGAAAATCCTCAGAAAAAGTACTCAATGCCTTGAAAAAGAGATAATTTCAGATAATAAGCCTCTTCAAGGGGGAAACCTCCTTTTACCCCACTTAAATCTTCAAGTACAAGATGATTCAAAATGAAAATATCTCCTTGGTATATATAGGAGACTAGGAGGTATAATTACAACTAATGGCCTAAAGCCGACATAAATAAAATAACATTAATAATATAATATGCCCCAATTAAGGGGTAATGAGCCAATATTAGGGATTAACAATTGTTGCACAACAGACCATGATACAAAGGACTGTCCAAAATTATTGGGAAAAAATCAAGAAAAGTGGAATAAGAACAATCAGAATATAGAGTGGATTTCTGCATAAGCCAAAGATGATGGGAGGAACATCAACATAGTCATGCGTGGAGGAGCTAAGACAAGAGTTGACGTAGTAAGACAGGAACCAGAGCAACACCAATGGGTGAAGAAGAAGACTGAACCATAGAAACAGTTCAATGCGGGGAAATAAAAAGAAATATTCAAGGAGGAAAGGAAAGAATTCCTCAAGAAAGATATTGCATCTACATCAACTGCACAACACACTCAGAACGTACCAATGTACAAAATTGCCTCCTCAATAGACCGGACCAATGAAACACAATATGTAGAGAAAGTAAGTACCATAAATACCTTTTTGCAATCATGTGTTAAGCTACCGAATAATCCATCATTTGTTAAAGTGTTGAAAAATATGTTATAAATATGCAACATAGAGGTAGAGGGGAAGTTAGAGAAGAAGACAGTCAATCCTCTCCACTCAATAAGGAGGACAAGCAGGGAATTCAGATTGAATGCTAACATTGGGCATTTCAATATGGGAGACATTATATTGGACTTAGGCTTTGAGGTCAATGTATTACCTAAGAAAACATGGCAATCTATGGGAGAGCCCACATTAGGCTACTCACCTGTCAAGCTAAAACTAGAAAACCAACATAGAGTTCTGCCAATTGAAAGGCTAAAAGGTGTGATAGTAGATCTATATGGAGTGATCACTAAGGCAGACTTTGAAGTGATGGAAATAGTGGATGACACAACACCTTATCAAACATTGCTTGGAATGGATTGGGAATTTGATAACCATGCCATAATCAAATTGAAGACAAAGAATATGACATTTGAATCAAGAGAGTATAGAGTCACTGCACGATTAGATCCATCTGAAGGGGAAAGGTTTGTAGATCCCACTTGCTTAGATATGGAGGAAATCAACCAGTTATACAGAACCACCGTGTGCAAAAAAGATTATGTTAATTGAACTACATATGGGGTACTCAGTTGGAGGAGCATCACATCATGTGTGTCTAACTCAGATACAGAATTGGAGAATTGACATAAAAGATTACATGAAGTCTCCACAAGAAGGTGTGCAAGAATAGACTGCACAGTAAGATGGGTGGGTACCGAGATAAGAGAAATTACAAGTTTCCATGGTATAAATGACTTAGAATAATTCCTAACAAGAAAAAAATATGAAGTGTTAGAGAATCAAAGGCTCTTATCCCTATACATTGCACTCAAGGAAACACTTAAAAGATGGTGGGGCACACACAAAGAAATAGTTAAGGATCGATACCAATGTAAGCGACTACTGTGAATTAGATTTGGCGCAGAGAAGGGGAGCAATAAGATGAAGATATATGATGGAAACAGGACACCAACAGAACATTTGGAGAGATGCAGAACACTATGGAGGATGACACCACTAGAGGAATGGACTAATCACTTCATCCATACATTAGAAGGAATTCCATAAAAATGGTATGTAGACCAGGAACTGTATAGAGGCACTGTAGAATGGACACAATTATAGTAGAATTTTATAGTAACCTTCTCATTCGAACATGAGAACCCCAACATTGATTCAGTGCTCAAACAAATTAGAGGAATGATCTTTATTGATGAACTAGAGGTTGAAATCATTACAGAGTATCAACAACAACAGAGACAGACAATCAAGGAACTATTTTCATGCTATCATGTGGAAGAAGCATTACCAGTAAAAGACTGCAACGTAGATACATCAACACACTTCTTTCTTGAGAAAGTGATCACTAGATTTGGCTGTCCAAGGATTTTGATGAGTGACAAAGGCACTCACTTTATGTTGGCCATCGACCAAGTTTTGGGGAAACTTTGGTCAGCTTTAACCCACTTTTGGACTTCGACACATTAGTCCAACAAGGAGCACACAGGGGAGCTAGGATCATGGATCTCACTGATTTTGAGGGTTATGTGGACCTAGTAAAGGGTCCTCTAGGGTTTTGTAAAGGGTTTATGGGAAGTTGGCCCATGGGGTTTTCCCATGTTTAGGCCTAATTGTAAGGGTTTGCAAAATATAAATAAAGAAGAATGTATTGTAGAAATGCAGAAGTGCAAGTAGTTCGAGTTGCTTTGTGTAGAAGAATGTATGTGCACTGAGGCTTTGTGCTTGAATATGATTTGTAGAAGGTGCTAAATGTTGTGATAGAGTGTGATCCGGATTATTTTCGGCAACAAATGAGATCTGAGATATAATAAAGAAATGCACAGAGATATCACAAATATTCAATAATATAATAGAAATATATCAGAGATGCAACCATAAACACAGAGATACAATAATACACAATTTCGATTAATGAAAGAAATGTACAAAGACTGTAAAAATATAGAGTGAAAGACTCGCTAGAATGGTGGCATCTTATCTCTGAGAAGAGATGTGACGGCTACTTGCATTTGTAAGAAGATGAGTAAAATGAGGCACTGAAGGCCTTTTTACAATAAACAAGAATGCCCAAAACCCTAGACATCCAAGAACCTAACCCTAGGAGATGAAGCGCCAAAAGTCATGTGGGCCCCGTTTTGGTAAGTTAGTACATCAATTTCCCAGGGTCGTAACTTTTGCATACGATCTCTGTTTTAGGCGTATGATAGCTCGTTGGAAAGGTATCGTCGAGGAGATTCATTTTGAACTATCATTGAGAGACTCAATCTATAAAAACATTAATTTAGCCCCTCAAAAGGGCCCCAAAAGTTAAAACCTGCTAAAAATAGTAAATGGCCAAAATTTCCAGAAAATTGTTTTGAGCCAGTCGGAAAAGGTGGGTGGCCACCAATATCCACCTGGATCAGAGGGTTTGACTCTATGAAATTGAACTAGTTTTGGAAGGAGGGTCTAGAGATTAGTGCGCAGATCTCCAGTCTTGTGCGAAGCTAGATTCCATGGCTTGGTGCACATGAGTGATTGGGTGTAAGATTTTGGCGAATAATAAAGAGGCGAAGGGGTTTGTGGACGTAGCCCCACCCTGGTGTGCACCACGTATATCTGGAGTCTTATGGTTTTCTTTGTGCAATGTTATCTCTGTTATTCTTTCTTAGTGCTTAGATTAGGATTTTTAATGGATATGTATGTATTGCTTAAATTCTTTGCTTATGATAGAATGCTAGACCTAATTCATAGTGCTAAGTGATCAAGTGTTTCAGGTGCATAATATTTTGTTGTTACTACACTAGATCTATACTTGGCTATGTTCTGCAATGCTAATAGGGTTAATAAACCAATGCATGTCACTTCCTAAGTGTTAACAGAATATTCACTTATTATCATAGATCTATGTCCCAGCTTGGTTATAGAAACTTGCGTCTTGTAACCCCCCCTTCTTCTACCTCTAGTGAGACTTAGCCATCTTCGAAGGTGTTGCCGAAAGGGCCGGTAGTCAGGATTTTTTTGGTGTGGTGTTAAGCGTTGAACACTGGGTCTTCCCCTATGCCAACAAATGGTTTTTTTGCTACATGTGATTGACTGAGCTAAGAAGATAATTGTCCAAGTGTCAAGCTATGAAACCTGTCGCTATTTGGAACTAGACCCCGCCTGTCCGTTTGACTACCTTGCATGTTCGTTTATCTACCCCACCCATCTATTAAAATATAGGCATCGTCGACTAGGGGACTGCAAGCTTCCCCTTTGACTAGACGTCGTTCCAGCCATGTCAACCACGTAACTAAGCAACGAAGTAAGAACCGCGGTGATCTCGCTAGTGCGAAGAAGATCCCATCGATCCTACCTGAATATATTCCACCTTTGGCTGGCATTTTTAACCGCGACCGTATCCCTTGAGACTTTGAGTACTCTATTTTCATTACGTACATTCCAAAAGGAATTTGCATAGTCGGGAGTCATTTAGGATAGATCCCACTATTGAAGAACAACAACTTCAACTTAGGAGACCGGAAGAACTACACCATGTTATTTCCCCATCGCTACTTAAAGAAGACAACTGGGAAGAAACCTCTCCTCGTCTCACAACCATGGATCAAGGGGTTGGCGTAGTCCACCATGTTGAATGTGATGAAGATCCCACATTTTTTCCACCACTAGGAGGTTAACGATTGCATTAAAATCCTCCTGTCATACTATCATGGAGGATATTTGTGGCTCGAAAGAAGGATTACTGTGGATCCGACGTTGATCCACCGGATCACAGGTTTAAGTGTAAAGGGTCCTGACCCTCAAAAGTTTTATCCAGAGAAGGCCTCAAACTGTTCCCTGGTGTAGCACATCAAAGAAGCTTACGAAGAGGTAGAAAAAGGAAATCAAGGTTACAAGGTAGCCTCTATATAGGATAGCACAGTGTGCCTTGCTTTCTAACTCCTAGCTGGAAAGATCATGAGGAAGAACCTCCCCACATAGGTCACCGGGGAAAGTGTGTGGAGGGCATGCAGATAAACTGGGTGAACCACCTCATCAACGAGCTAGAGAAGGATTGCCGTGAATCCCGGGACTCAGGATATGAACTCCATTACAGTTGGTTGATCATTTTGATCACATTTTTCGCTTGGAAAATACCTAAAGGAGCCACTTTCCTAGAGATCGAACCCTCAAAGCCATTGGTCGCTCGGTTTTCCACCCTATGGTATACCAACGACATGACGAAGCAGTGCCAGTCTAATGTCGGGTTTCATGCATATTATCAACAATTAAAGGTCATCATTGAATCATTCCCACATATGAAACTGCACACCCTACATCAGTACCGACCCATAGCAAAGTTCTGCATTGATCCCCATTTTATCTACACCATCAGGTGAAGAGATGAGCACCAGGAATAATTGAAGTCATACTACAAGCTGACAGATGAAGATATGGAACAGATTGCAAAGGAATGGCCAGAGGAATTTCTTTTACCTATCATTGATGAAAAATTATTCGACACTGACACCATAGGAAGCTCGATAGTTACCTGAGTTGAACATGTTGGACAATCCAGTGGGACGAAGAAGCAGAAAAAGCAAGTTGAAATCCAAGACATAGAAAGTGATGAAGAGGAAAACACTTCTGCAGATAACCAGTTTGGATCACCAGAAGGAGGAGAATATGAATCAGAAGGACAGGGAGGACGAGATGATGGAGAGCAAGGAGGAGGTGAAGCTACCACCCCTCCACTTGGAGATCCTCGTGTTGGGATAGTGACACTGCAAAAGAGGAAAGTTTCTCCAAAGAAACCTTTAGTAAGGAAGAAGACGCGTGCCAATAAGCCACAATTGGAGGACCCTCTTAGAAAGGACAAAATCAGTCTGGTCCACAGAGCTATGGAGGATGCCTATGAAGACATGTTGCATAAATATGGAGGGAGGCAGGAGGAGTTATATGGAAGGATTGAGAGAGAATTGAAGGAAGTGCAACAAGTTGTTCGCTTGGTCCACACAGTACCTACTGCTCCGTTTTCACCTTCCTCATCATAGACTACAGAATTGGGGGATGAACTAGCCCAGTTAAGAAGGCTTGCAGATGCAAGAGAAGCTCGATTCTAGAGATCTCAGGAAGAGAAGGAGAAGACTACAGAAGCCTTGAAAAAGGAGAAAGACGAAGTCTTAGCACAATTACGAGCAGCGTAGGACAATGTATCATCATAGAAAAGCAAGAAAGGAGATCTTCGGGAGGAAAAATCCCAGCTACAAAGGGAAAAAGATCAACTTCTCATAGATAAGTTCGTGGTCAAAGAAGCAGTAAGTAAAGCATGTCACTTTGTACCAGGCTTAGTACAGGAGGAGAAGGAGACAGTTGAAGGTCAAATAGTGAAGCTCGAAGAGATCATCCAACAACTTCAGGTTAGAATAACAGAACTGGAGGCCTAAACAATGTTGAGCACCCTGCAGGAAGTGTGTGACTAGAGGGAGGAGACCGCTAAAAAAAGTGGCTATTATAAGATCCCTCGCCTTTGAATGTAAAAAGTTAAGTGATAGAAGCACCCAGACATATGAACGCCTCGTCGAGGATCCAAAGATAAGGAAGTTGGAAGCGCAGTTACAGGAGGTGAAACAACAAGAATTTTTGTTGCAGGCCCAGATAAATCTACTCACCACAGTGGAAAGGATGAAGAGATCCCAGGAGCAGCGCACAGTACAACAACAAATCACTTACCTCCAGGGTAAAGTAATGGAAGTAACACAGAAGCTACAACTTGTGTTGGATGAAGCTTGCAAGGTGTTCGAGGAGATTAATGGACAGGGATCACAATTAGATCAAGTCATCACAGCAGTAGAACAACGCCTGGAAGGGCCTGTTACAGAGCAAACAATCCAAGAGCTCATTGAACAGGAGGCTCAGTGGAGGCAGTAAGTCGAGGCAGCTTGAGTTAAGCTTGATGCTTTTGAATAAGCATTGCCCACACCCGAGTGACTCGAGACGAGTCATAGGTGAGTGTTGGGGGCCTGTTGGCCCTTGACCAAGTTTTGGGGAAACTTTGGTCAGCTTTGACCCAGTTTTGGACCTCGACACATTGGTCGAAGAAGGAGTGCCTAGGCGGAGCTGAGATCGTGGATCTCACCGATTTTGAGGGTTATATGGACCCAGTAAAGGGTCATCTAGGGTTTTGTAGTGGGTTTATGGGAAGTCGGCCCATGGGTTTTTCCCATGTTTAGGCCTTATTGTAAGGGTTTGTAAAATATAAATAAAGAATAATGTATTGTAGAAATGGTGAAGTGAAAGTAGTTCAAGTTGCTTTGTGTAGAGGAATGTATGTGTGCTAAGGATTTGTTCCCGAATATGATTGTGTAGAAGGTGCTAAATGTTTTGATAGAGGGTTAGACTCTATGCAATTGACCTATTTTTGGAAGGAGGATCTAGCACTTAGTGTGCAGATCTCCAGTCTTGTGCAAAGCTCGACTCTATAGATTGGTGCACACGAGTGATTGGGTGTAAGATTTTGTAATATTCTAGATGCAGAACATAAATAAAATGCTAGAAATGGTAGATAAACAACAATATAACCATAACCACACCACAATAACACCAAAATGATATCAGAATAACACTAGAATGAGCACTTCGATTACTGAGAGAAATGTTCACTTGCCTCTTCGAGGGGGAAACCTCCATCAGAGCAGAGCTCTATTACAATAATATCCAAGACAATAGATCTCATACCCTCAACTCTTATTTATACTAAATATGTCTATCAAAAGAACCATCTAGAGGAATATCCTTCTAGAAGCGGAGGCTTCTATTAGGTCTTGTTACATTCGACTTATTCTTCCTTATTGCTAGGCCTTATTAATATTGACCTTTATTACATCAGAATATATTATTCTACCTACGTGAGGGGTTAGGTCCCTAACATGTCCTCCCCCTTAAAAACAACCTTGTCTTCAAGGCTTGAGATGTGGAAATTGTTGCAGAATGGTAGCTGGATCCCAAGTGGCATATGTTGGGGTTGTATCTTTCCACTTAACTAACACTTTTTTGATGGTTCACTGATGCAGGCAACGCTCACGCTGGTCCAAAACTGCTTCTGGTTGTATCCAAATGGAGCCTTCTTAGTCCAACTTGAGAAGGTTGGTTTGAGTTTGGAACTTAGTTCCAATCACCTTATTTAAGCAGGAAACATGAAAACCAGGATGTAGCTTAGAATGACTGGGAAAAGCTAACTGATAGGCCACCTGTTCCACATGCTTGAGAATAGTATAAGGACCATAAAATTTGGGCACCAGTTTCTAACAATGGTTAGCCTTGAGGGAATTTTTCTTGTAAGGTTGCAGTCGAAGAAACACTTGATCCCCTTCTACAAATTGACGTTTAGAGCGACCTTGATCTGCTTATTGCTTCATCTGATTCTGGGGCATGACCAAATTCTCTTTGAGGGTAAGGAGAATAGCCTCTCGAACTGTAAGTGTTTTGTCATCCGCCTGGACCTTAAAGACACCTGGTAAATATGAGAGAACTGAAGGTGGATTTTGTCCATATACTTCTTCAAAAGGATTCATGTGGGTAGTTGTATGGTATGAAGTGGTGTACCACCATTCAGCAAGTGGTAACCATTGAGCCCACTAATCTTTATTTTTCAATGCAAAACACCTCAGATATGTTTCCAAACACTTGTTGACAACTTTATTTTGAACATAATAATGGGGATGATAAGTTGTGCTGAGATGCAATTGAGTGCCTTGTATCTTGAGCAGTTCTTGCCAAAAAATTCTGGTGAAAGTTGGGTCACAATCAGAAACAATAGAATGTGGCATGCCAAGAATCTTGAATACTTGATCCATGAAAAGTTGAGCCACAATGGATGTTGTAAATGGGTGTTGAAGAGCACATAAATGAGCATACTTGGAAAGGTTATCAATGACCACCATGATGACTAATTTATTTCCCGATTTAGGTAAGCCTACAATAAAATCCATAGAGATATCCCACCAAATAGCAGGTGGAATCAGAAGTGGTTGTAGTGTGCCAGGAGATTTGACTGTTTCACTCTTATTGCATTGATACACATCACATTCAACCACAAAATTACAAACATCATTTTTCATACCATCCCATAAAAAAGAATGTTTCACCCTATCATAAGTTTTGGTAAACCCTGAGTTCCTAGTTGTGGGTGTAGCATGAAGCTCAGAAAGTACCATGGATTTAAGTTTTGGTTGTTTACTTAAATACAAATGACCTTTGTATTGAAGCTCATAATGGATCCAAGAGTACCCTGGGGAAACTGGAGAATTGGACTGCAATTGTTGTATCAGATGCGAACGTTTGGGATCGTGTAGCCATTCTTGGCGAACGACTTGGAGCCAATATGGTACAATGAAGGAGAGAGAAAAAAGGGACCCTTCATTTTCATATTTTCGAGAAAGTGCATCCGCAACCACATTGTATTTTCCTTTCTTATAAATTATCTCATAATCATATCTAAAGAGCTTAGTCACCCATTTTTGTTTCTCTCAGGAGGAAATGCATTCCAGAAAATACTTAAGGCTTTGATGATCTGTCTTAATTTGGAAGCGTTGCCCCAATAGATGAGGGCACCAAAGAGCAACGACATGCAAAATAGCCAAAATTTCCTTTTCATAGATTGATTTGCCCCAAAAAAATTCAGAAAGTTGTTTGCTAGTAAAGGCCAAAGGCCGACCCTCTTGCATAAGGACACCGACAATTCCTTTTCCTAAAGAATCACATTCTAGGACAAAGGTCTTTATGAAATCAGGAAGTGTTAGGAATAGAGTGGTGCACATGGCCATCTTCAAGGTTTGAAAATCCTGAGCAGTTGGTGGAGTCCAGGCGAAAGAATTCCTTTTAAGGAGTGCAGTGAGAGAGGCCGCAATCTTTCCATAATTCTTAACAAACTTGCGATAATAACATGTTAAGCCCAGAAATCCACGCAATCTTTTGAAAGTCTTTGGGTGAGGCCATTATTTCATAGCTTCAATCTTTTTAGGATCCACCCTAACGTCGTGCTTGCCAACAAGATGACCCAAGTACTTGAATTCTGAGGTGCCAAAAGCACATTTATATTCTTTCAGGAAAGGTTGGTGTTGAGAGAGTAGATGGAGAACTCGATCCACATGAGAAAGATGGTATGTCTAGGTTTTGTTATAGATGAGGATATCATCAAATAAAACTAAGACAAAATGGCGGAGAAAAAGACAGAAGACATGATTCATGAGGCTTTGGAAAGTGCAGGAAGAATTACACAAACCAAATGGCATGACCAAAAAATCATAGTGGCCCTCATGAATTATAAAGGCAGTCTTAGGAATGTCTTCCTATTTCATACAGATCTGGTGGTAGTAAGAATGAAGATAAAGTTTAGTAAAGAACTGGGCACCAGTCAATTCATCCAAGAGGTCATCAATGAAAGGAATGGGAAATTTTTCTTTAATGGTGAGTTTGTTGAGGGAACAAAAATCAGGACACGTGCGCCAAGAGACTTATTTCTTCATGACCATGACCACAGGAGAAGAGTAGGGGCTCATACTAGGGTGGATAACACCTGCGTTAAGCAGTTCTTGAACAATTTTCTCAATTTCATTTTTTTGGGAAAAAGGGTGACGATAGGGACATATATTGGGAGGAAGGATTCCTGGGACAAGGGGAATGGAATTATCATGAAAACCACGGGAAGGAGGGAGTCCTTGGGGAGTGGAAAAAACCACTTGATGTTTAAGAGGATGGATTGGAGGTCCTGCAGCATAGAGGGTGTCTCAGTTGCTTGTATGGAATAGTTGGGAAATAACTCCCAAATGAACTTTTTTGAGCAGCTTTTCCATGTGATGGGAACTAATGATCTCAGGGGAACTAACAATGATGCGTTGGAACTTATATTGGTGGCCCTCCTAGTCGAATTGCATGGTTAATTCCTTAAAATCCATGAGAATGTGACCCAAAGTCCTTATCCAGTCTACACCCAACACAATGTCACAACCACCCATGTCGATAGCGAACATATGAGATTTCAGGTGGTAGTCACCAATTTGGAGACACACATTTTCACAATGCCCTCCACATTTCATGGACCTGCCATTGGCAATCATGATTTGGAAATTATTGACTACATGAATATAGAAATTAGTTTCTTGTGCAATGCGGCGATGAATAAAATTATGGCTACTTCCACTGTCAACAAGAATGATGACCTTCCTATGCTTGATGTAGCTAATTAGTTTGAGGTTTTGGGGAGCAGAGAAGCCCGTGAGAGAATTTAGGGAAATGATTGGTTCTACTTCGAGAGGGTATGAGGGATGGGTAATGTTGGTGGGTTCAGGTGACTCAGACACAAGGGGAGATTCAACATCCTCTTCTGAAACATCCTCTGAGATGGCCATAAAAATATTTTTTTCCTTACACTTGTGTCCCAGAAAATATTTGTCATCAAAATTATAACAAATGGCTTTCAGTTGGCATTCAAGCATTTCGGCCTTGGTCAATTTTTGGATCTTTAGTGGAGTATAAGGAGGAGTGGGATTTATTGGTTTAGTGTGAGGAATAAAGGAGGGTTTCTGGTTTTGATAAGAGACAACCTGTTGTGCTTCCTTAGCTCGTTTAGTATCCTCCACCCAAATCTGAGGCCGAGCCATGAGGACATGGGCATGAATCTCATCCTTGACGCCACTGATAAAACATTCTCAGAAAAAAGAATCAGACATGCCCTCTATACGAAAAGCCAGTCGTTCAAAAGAAGCTATAAAGTCTTTTACTATGCCAGATTGTTTCAACTTTTTCAAATGACCTAAATGGTTGGTGTCAATGTCAAAGCATTCATAAAGCTCTACCACAAAGTGTGTCAAAGGAACATACCCTTGACGAACATTTTTTCTCCATTTCCATCATTGCCAACATTCTTGATCTAGATGGAGAACACCATACCGGAGTTTGGCCAAGTCATCTGTAATGCCGTACAAAGAGAAATAATTTTCCATTTGAGTTACCAAACCAGTGGGATCTGAGCCACAAAATTTTGTCACATCCACCCACAGAAGGTGTAGGTCATGCTAAAAGTGATGGGGCTGAAAATTATGGGAATGAGAGGAGGTTTCAACTATTGTATGCAAAGGTGGGTCAGACAAAGGAGGATCTGCATGGATATGAAACTTGGTGCAGATCATCAAAGTGACAGATTCAAGCTAGGTAGTCATGTCTTATTTGAGGTCTTCTTTGAGCTCCGCGATTGATGCGGCGATGGAGGAATGCATGTTTTTATTGATGGTGGTAATATTGACACTGAGTTGTATCACTTCTTGTTGGGTCTCTGTAAAATTAGATTGCAAGGTATTGAAGTGAGCTTCCAAGTCTTGGCTACAGGTATAGGCCATGATGACAAGGGAACCGAAAAGGGGCGGGTGGGGTCAAAAATTTTGTTGAAAAATGATAGGTATGAATGTGATAAGGGTGAAGAGATAAATTCAATGGAATAGGTCTCAAATAATGGTGCAAAAAATTCCAAACTTTTTTTTTTTTTTTACACCTACGGAGTTATACTCCAGTCTAAAGAATATTACAGTGATGAAATTCCCAAATGCTTAACCAGGAAGAAATGTGTAGTGATTTGGCAACTTGAACACAGTTGCGCGACAACAGATATTGTTTGTTTTTTTTTTCCATCCCCAAGGATTACGTATTCAAGGATTCTATAGACAAGGGTTTGCCCTGTGTTATAACTCTCTGATATATCTGCGAGGTCCAACAGTAATACTCGGCCTAATATCTCAGGGCACCAACTAAGGAGGCTAGACCCTTCCCTTAGCCGTACTACCCGACTACCCAGGTACTAGAGAATATCTTCCCGAGTGTTGTTCTCGGTGGCACTATAGCAGTCAGGCGACATATAGGTTTATATAAAGAGGGCTTCAGGAAATCTAGGCCGATCTGTATGCAAGTGTTGTCGATGTGCTACCACTCGAAGGGGTACCAACAGGGGTTACAAGGGTGGACAACAAAGGTGCGCTTAAGTACCACTTGTATTTAATGTGTGTATGAATCCCTGACCACGGGTTTATGTGTGTAACGACAGATCTATGTAGCTTAAAGACGCTGGAATACGTCTCTACCCTGAAAAAAATTAACCCACAATTTTTTGCCGAGGAAAGTGCTCTGATACCACTTGTAATATTCCAGATATAAAACTTATGCAGAACATAAATAAAATTCTAGAAATGGCAGATAAACAACAATATAACCATAACCACACCACAATAACACTAAAATGATATCAGAATAACACCAGAAAGAGCACTTTGATTACTAAGAGCAATGTTCATTTGCCTCTTCGAGGGGGAAACCTCCAGCAAAGTAGAGCTCTATTACAATAATATCCAAGACAACAGATCTCATACCCTCGACTCCTATTTATACTAAATATTCCTATCAAAAGAACCATCTAGAGGAAGGTCCTTCTAGAAGTGAAAGCTTCTATTAGGTCTTCTTACATTCAACGTATTCTTCCTTATTGCTAGGCCTTATTAATATTGACCTTTATTACATTGGAATATATTATTCTACCTATGTGAGGGGTTAGGTCCCTAACATATTTTGGTGAATAATAAAGAGGTGGAGCGGTTTGTGGACGCAGCCCCACCCTGGGGTGAACCACATATATCTAGAGTCTCATGGTTTTCTTTGTGCAATGTTATCTCTGTTATGTTTTCTTAGTTCTTAGATTAGGATGTGTATTGGATATGTATGTGTTTCTTAAATGATTTTCTTATGTTAGACTGCTATTTATTATTCACAGTGCTAAGTGCTAAAGTGTTTAAGGTGCATAATATTTTGTCGTTACTACGATAGATATATCCTTGGCTATGTTTTGCAATGTTAATAGGGTTAATAAACCAATTCATGTCACTTCCTAAGCATTAACAGAATATTCAACGAAGTTTTATTATCACAGATCTTTGTCCCATCTTGGTTATAGACACCTATGTCCTGTAACCCCCCCTGCTTCTACCTAGGGTGAGACTTCACCTACTTCGTAGATGTTTCCAAAAGGGACGGTAGTTGGGGGTTTTTTGGTGCGCTATTAAGCGTTGAACCCTGGGTCTTCCCCTGTGCCGTCTTCCCCTGTGCCAACACTTTATCAAAAGCACTATCAAAGCTATGATTGAGGAGTTTGAAGTCTATCATCAGAAGAATACACCATACCATCCGCAAGAAAATGGAAGAGTATAAACCTTCAATAAGATCCTGGAGAGTTCTCTAACAAAGATCTACAATGTCAACAGGGATTATTGGGACTTGAAAATACGAACAGTACTATGGGAATATAGGACTACATGTAAGAATCTGACAAGAAAAACACCATTCAGGTTAGTGTATGGACAAGAAACAATGGTACCACTAGAATTCCTAGTACCGAGTCTACATGTAGCAACAATCACCAACTTGAATCAACTAATGGAGGTGGAGGAGGATAGGATTGTAGGAGGATTTCATCAGGAAGTACATAAAGAAAGAGAAAAATCTTGGCATGACAGATATGTCAAGACGAAGAGTTTCAAGGAGGGAGATCTAGTCTTTATTTATGATAGTAAATGTCTTCAACATCTAGGTAAATTGAGAATGCATTGGCTAGGGCCCTATGAAGTCAAGGTTGTGGCAGAGGGGGGATCTCTACAATTAAAGGATCTTGTAGGAGAAGACCTGAAAGGAATGATCAATGGGAATTGACTGCAACTGTATAGGGACAGTTGACCTCCTAGCACTTAAAAGTTACAACGTAGTAAGAAATACATGTACATAGTGTACTATAGTAGAATTTAAGAGATAAAAATGAGAAAAAAAAAATGGAGAAAAACAAGGAAAAATAAATACAAAAATACAAAAGACATAAAATACAAAAATACTGGGAAATACATTGCGCAACAGAAATGGACTTGGCACGCTGAAAAGAAAAATGTTCGCACGCAACATATGGGCGACACACTGTGCAGTAAGGACAAGTTATAGAAAAAAATTGTGACACACTCAAAAAGTTCAGTACATAGAGCCATGCAGCTCTGGAAAGTGTTGGAAGAGGATGAGCAGATCCAATGGTGGGACCAAGAAGAGGAAAGGCTCAGTGAAACCATACAAGAGATCAATAACAAATAGAAAACAATGAGCATCAAAGAGCGCTTGAAAGGAAATCAAGACTTGAAGAAAAAGTAGGAAGATTTAAAATCCGCACAGATGCAAAAATAGGAGAGACAGGCGGAAGTAGAACCTCTCCAGGACCAAGTTGCACAGATGATCGCACTGCTAGAGGAGTAAAATAAGAGAATAGTGTAAATTCACACAGAGAGCATAGTATTAATCCAGCAGGATATAAAAACACAATCAATAGAGGCACTGACAGGAAAAGCTGCGTAGACCAAAATGTGAGGTATTTACAGCTCTCTGGGAAGTTCAAGATGCATTGATTAGGGCCTCATCAGGTAGAGGCCATCACAAACGGAGGTGTTGTGCAACTGAAAGATATTGCAGTGAATAATTCCAAAGGACTAGTGAATGATAGTCGAAAGAGGTTGTATCAAGACAGACGACCTAACAACTTGAGGTGAAAACAAAGAGAGACGAAAAAATAGTGTTGAAGACAATACACATAGGAAAATAGTTGACAGGCACAAAAAGTGGAGCATGCAGGAAAAAGAGAAAAAGTTACAATTGTCACTGTGAAACAATTTTCATTTCGTTATCCTACTATAAAGTCAGAAAAAGGAGGAAAAGTGGTCATTTTTGTTTTTTCCCTAAGGAGAAGGGAAAAGAGTGAGAGTGGAGTGTGAGAGAGTGAAAAGTGATAACAAAAAGTGGAGATTTGTGGTCAACAATTCAAACTTTAGCACGATGTCGCCACCAAGAGTTGGAGCATCGAGCACGGTTGGGAAGAACACAAGAAGTAGTGCTTGAGTGACACAAACATGGATGCAATATATTCCAATAGTTGTGGACATGGATGAGATTCAAATGTCAGAGTATGAGCATACTTCCACGCATGTGGAGGAGGAACAAAGTCCAACATAGGAGGTCGGGCAGCTGGAGGAGGACGCAAAGAGGAATAAGTATGATGCGTCTAGAGGAAAAGGGACACAACAGGAAGAACAGGCCATGGGGTCGACACAATAGGGTCTAGAGAAGGGCCTAGGTCTAGAAGAAGGGCATGAAATAGAGCATGAGACCATATCATAGGTCATGGTATCGTCCCCCCAAGGGAAGAAGAAGGATCGAGCTAAGAGAAGTGTGCAAGGAGTATCACTCACACAGGAGGATTTGGAAATCATGATGCCAAAGATCCACGAGGGTGCGAAGGCCGAGGATGAGATGGTGGGAGGAGTAGATACCATCAAATACATTGATCATGACGTAGCTGACACAGTCAAATTCCCATATTTGGAGCCACAAAACTATTTGGAGAGTATGGGAGAGGGCCCATTAGGAACGCCATTGTTGGAGCCTGCACAGTGGATCCTGGGGCTCTACAACACATGAATAATGAATTTGTTGGATATACCGCACTTTGGGTGCAGTAAACATATCAATGGATGTGTGAAGAAAATCCTAGCAAGGGTGCATGGAGGAATGATATGGATGGATAGACCAGTGCCTATCAGTGTTGATTTGATCATAGAAATCACGGTGCTAACCATGGATGGGGAGAAGCCAAAGTAGTACTTAGAGGAAAAAACAAAATAAAAATCTATCTCTGACGAAATCAAGGAAAAGTATGACACGGAGAGAGGTAATAGGGGAATCAGGATCAGAGATGTAAAGGATCATGCAACGAGATTTGCGACAAGGATGTTAAGTTGCAATTAATGTGAAAGTGCATAAAGGATGAAGCACCAACAAGAGTGGTAGCAACTGCAACATAGTGTATGAAAGGGATATCGATGAGTTGGGCCCCTTATCTACTGAATTATTTCTTGGAGGATTGCAAGAGCACATAGGATTGAGGCTTTGAGTTCCACTACTTGTGGTTACTTATCCTCATTGCATTGGTAGGATGGAAAGAACCAATGTACAACATGTTCTTGTAGAGGACAGGAAAGTGTGGTGCATCATGCTACATGTCTCTTTGAAGCACAACATACCCAAAGGAAAAGAATAAGCAACGATGTATTTTCTATGTACTTGAAAGAGATGTAGAATCGGCTAGCAGACACATGGAGGATTTCCACAGAAATTGTCTAGGAGTTTGGACACATAGAAAATTTCCAGGCATCACGCCATAACATGTGGCTATAGGCCAAGAGGGATCCAGCCAAGGAGTGGCTATAACAGATTTACTATGTGATGATGCAGGACATCCAGATGGAGGTCAAGGAGTGGCCTGAGGAGTGGAAAGTGCCAATGATCCCAAGAATAGAGCCAACAGTACAAACTCAGATGCAGGGTAGAACCGTCCATGCGCAACAAATAGACAAGAATGGTGTTAGTAAGAAGAAGAAAATGACACAAGGTCAAGTGGGGGAAAGCAGCCCCATACAAAAGAAAATTAGGACACAGAAGAAATCAGAGTGTGGTCCTACATGAGATCCACCTCGCACAAAGCAGGCACCAAGAAGTATAACAGAATATATGTGCGTGAAAGAAATAAGAATAGAGACACAAGAGAAACTAGTTGAGGAATACATTGGGCAGGAGACATGCATGGATACAGAGATTCCAGAGGCATCTGAGCCATCAGATTCCCAAATAAAGAGAACATGGGAGCAATTGAGTGGCTCCAGAAAGAAGGATAAGGCCCACAAAACTCCAATGAAAACATCACTGACAATAGATGATGTGGAGCTTATAGCCACCACCGTAGAAGATCAACTGTCAAAAGTATGGGAGAATGTCGAGAATCATAGGGTGTCTATTTTGGAATAGGTACAAGATGTAAAAATTGTGTTGCAGCAGTTAAGGATCAGGACAGAGCAACGCAAAAAGAGAATCCAGTGCAGACTGGAGAAGGAACACTTGCTGGAGAGACAGTGCAACGCACAACGCAGGGGAGTGTAATTTTCATCATAACACCTAAGATGTTTTTTATTGATGAGGAAACAACACAGAAACCCATAAAAGACATGGAGACATTGGATTTTCCATTGCCCAAGATTTCAACAAAAGCATTGTATAAATTATAGGTTAGCGTCACGCAGGAGATTTTGTCTAGGGAAAGGACTGATGCAAAGAACTTACAGTTAGAACAAGAAGACAACACCTCATTGAAGGAGGAAGTTAGCCAAGAAGGGCAGGAGAGGAAGATAGCAAAAAAAATTGTAGGAGATGGAGAAACAAATAAGTGCAGTATTTCAAGCCATCCTAGAGAGCGTAGAATCAGAGGGAGCATCTTCAGAAGAGAATATGAAGAAAATAGCATAGGATTTGAAGAAGCATAAAGACTAGATCAAGGAGTTGGAGGAGCGTGCAGTACCTACTACTCCTCCAAAAGTCAGATCGCAAAGAGAGCAAGACAAAAAACATCTGCAAAGAACATCGCGCAAAATATACATAGAATGACAGAGTTGTGGGAAAAGAGCGCCTAGTTGTGGACACATATCTTAGAGGATGGAAGCCTACAAGATATGCAAGGAAAGGAAGACAAATTGCATGCAACAATGCTAGATGTAAAGCAGTGAAAAAATACAATGTCACTGCCAGAGAATATCAAGACTGTCGCAGAAATGAAGACCCTACAAACAGAGGAAAAAGCGGTCTAGGTGTAGAAAATTGCAAGACAGGATCAGTTGGAGTCCCTACAGGAGAAGGTGGAGTAGATGGTCGTGGAGATCAATGCAACGAAATTGAGCATAGAGAAAATATTCTTGGAGGGGGGAGAGATATCAAGACCGCCATTCACTGTGCATGTGGTAGAATCCATGACAGAGAAGAGCATCCAAGCTCAAGAGCAATGACAGTCGATAGAATATATGTATGAATCACTGGCACATGCAGTGAAAGATGATGGATTCTATGAGTGACTCTGAGTGGGTCAAGATGTTAAGGTCCTAACCCGCACATAGGTAGATCAATGTATTTGGATGTAATAAAGGTCAATATTAATAAGACCTTTCAATAAAATAGAATAAGGCGGATGTAAGAAGACCTAATACAAGCTTCCGCTTCTAGAAGGATCTTCC
>ML818181.1:97016-107968 GCA_009831015.1 Picea engelmannii
CGACAATGATATGACTTGAAAAAAATAATCAATGATATAACCCCCATATGATTCAATGATCCAGATCAATATGTCATCCAATGATAACATCACAACCATTAGAAGTTAATATTTCTCTGACCTTACAATACATAAACATTTTAACATGATATCATGAAAAGGAAGGGAGAGGTTTATCCTAAGTGGTCGTATCATAAAGTATTGTAATCCCATCGCTCATCACCACCACTTAGCACACTCATCGAGATTAAACATTGATATTAATACATTGTTGTTGAAATATTTCCCCACCATCCTTATCAACTAAGCCTTCGATATTGGAAAAATCCTCTACTTATAGACTCTATGTCGTCGACGATATAACAATGGTAAGGAACATTGAACTGTCTGTGAGAAACATTTATGGTGAATCATACAATTATAAGAAGGTCAAAGATGTAATGTGATCTACATTAATTATGCAGGGTCTTGGGGAATGTTGGGAAACATTATAACCCTGTTAATACATAATTGCCCTCACTTTGTCTATAATACCACTAAAAACCATAAGCATTGTTGTTGAAAGAATTGGGTAATTGTGTTGTCAGTTATACCCTTTCGACTACCTGGTAGATATTTTACAATTGCTTTTATATTACTGTCATTTTTAATGAGTTCGATGGTGAAGTAATTCATTCTTTGTGACAATTTACACAAGTGAAAAAATGTCTTGAATGCAGACTAGAAAGGAAAAGAATCAAATGGTTGTTGTGCCTACTCATGTCCTAGGAAAAGACTCTTTTTATATTTTTGATAGGATTTTCTATAACATAAGAGAGAATTATCCTAAATACTATGATATTTAGGACATGTTCCACAATGAAAAATTACCACTCGACGAAGAAGACATTGATGAGTACAAAAATATATACAAAAGTGACATTCACACTGTAGCTTCTTGTTCATAACGTTTTCCGTACAACAATGCAACAAAGTGGTGTTTCACGAACCTAAAAAGGGAAGCTATGATGATAGTCAATGCTTTAGGTGTTCCAATTGTGTCTCTCAAGGAAGAAGACATCAGGATTTGGTACAAAACCCCAATACCCGCTATTTTGTTGGATGAATGGTTCCTGGGAAAATTTGGAGCTGATCACAAGGAATTCGAAACCCTTGTGGAGGATTTATTCGTAGACTAATAATGGTCAGTAAATAAAGGAGGGATATATGTTCTATAACACTACCTATAGAACCCATACAAGACCCAAAAAGCCATGATTTGTAGGCTCTACGGTGAGGAGACCAGCACCCACTTCATAATGGAATGGTTTTCGATGGCCTACATAGTGGTAAAAACTGGAAAAACATTCAATTGGGCTAATATCTTATACTTCATCATCACAAACAAATTTGAGGGGCTCAAGGTATGAAAAACCTTGGATTTTATATGACATCTTACCTTATAGACGTGCTCCACGTAGCTCAAAAATTTCCTACCTTCAATTAGGCTTGGAGCCTAAATCAAAGCTTGATCCATGTTTATTTATCTCAATTATGGGAAGAAAAATACAAAGAACACATTTATGATATATGTGATTACTTCCTCTCTCGTTTGTACAAAGCCATATTTACGTCTCATCCACACGGGGTATCCACAGGATCTATTAAATCCTTGAAAGAAATAGGGGATTGGAATATGAACAAATACCATACCTGTGTGAGGATATTTGGGGCCACATGACCACTACATTTTCTACCCAAATACATCCTCGTTAAATTGCTAGCCATAGAAGTAGCATACCAAATAGTAGAAAAGGGAGCCACTACCTACTTATTGGAGAAAAAAAAAGTGTTGGCCCATTTTACCTCTCCATATAGGCCAATGCTCTCTGTGAAATAAAAAACATGCTGAATAGGAAGCCGAGACCCTAAAATAAATATTTCTATGTATTATAAACTAGAAAGGAAATGATCCCCAAAATGTGGTATAAGACCACATAAGGGTTGTCAAATTAGCACCACGGGTTATGCATGAAGCCAATTTTGTAGAGGATTTCTTTTGGGGATAATTTTATTTTGAATAATTATTAGACATAATCCCTATCGAACCAGCCAAAGAATGACTTCAAAAAGAGGAAGATGAATATAGGGTCTTGAAAATAGAATATTTCAAAGCACTACTCCAACAAGACAAAGAAAGAATGGAAGCTAAAGAATGAGATAAGAAAAAAAAGGAGGAAGAGTTAGCAAGGAAAGATGAAAGGCCAAAGAAAAATACTAATAGAGGAAGAAGGAAGAGAATGAGAAAAAATAGGTTGAATTAAAAAAGAAAAAAGGTGAGTAGCCATTTTCAGAGAAGAATCGTGGAGATAAGTCAACTAATATAGATGCTACAACAACTCAAACCAAAAATGATATAGAAATTGAGAAGAATAAAATGACAGATGCAGGACAAGCAACATTAGTAGCTCAAGAAGAAGTAATGAAAAATAAAGAAGAAGAAGAAGAGAAAAGAAATATTTCCAAATCCTAGGAGGAAGGACAAGAGAGAAATGACACAGTTTTGGCAAAACCCATAACACGAGTATGGTCACCATTCCATTGGAAGAATGTACTCCCCTGGAAGATATTCCAGGTAGTCTTTCGATCACATATGGAGGACTTGGAATTGAATGTGCATATGTTATTGTAGGTGACTACTATTACAGTCACAAAACTAGGGCCATTGAAAAGAGGACAACCAAGAGGAAAATAGAAGAAACCGATACAAACAATGGAACATTTTAGAGAAATATTAAGTGGAAAGCAGGATGAGATCCCAAGGAGAATCAGATACAAGTTGCATCAACACTCAATGCCTTCGTTGTTGTGAATTCTATGTCAGTCTATGAATTTGCAGAATCCATCGACACAACAAAAGAAATATTATTTGAGCTATAGTTTGATATTAATACGATTAGAGATGATGTGTCCAGTAAATTCAGGAAGGAAGTCATGACGAAAAAACACTTGCACCAAGAAGAATTGGAAAAACAGTTGTAGCTATAAGAGAAAGAAATAAGTGAAGGATTTGAAACTAAGGCTAACTTGAACCAAAATATACACCAATAAGAGATAAAAAAGATTAAGGCCAAACATGCTTAGGAAGTAACAAGGCTCCTAGGTGAACAATTGAAATAAGTAAATATAATGAGAATATTGAAGCACAAATTTAGAAATTGCAACAAGATAATAATCTTATAGAAAAAAATATAGTAGAAAACAAAAAAGGAGTTGTAGTCTCAGAAATAATCAAATAAGATTCCATCAAAGAAAATGAAGAACTAAAAGATATGTAGAATAAATTCTTCTTTTTATTGAACAACATCCAAAATAATTGGTCGGATCGACTGAAGATAGGACAACAAATAAATATTGTGAAATAATAATATCATAAAATTCAAAGTTCCTATGACGATATTGTCAACTGGAAAGACATTTGTGATAACCCTCATAACACCTTCCATGTATATACAACCAAGAAAAATATCAAGGATCATATGTAACTCACATTTGAGAAATCTTCCCTCAATAAGATTAAAACTTCTCAAGAAATGGTGGGAAAATATTGCAGAAGAATGTGGAGAGCATCATATGTCTTGTTAGTACAAATCATAATGGAAACCATGGCATATTTATAAAAAGCAAGGCCCACTGACATGATGATAGAATATGTAGAAACAAAAATGAACTTGAGGATAAGAACCATTGATGCAACAAAAGAGGTTGACAGTGAAATGATAAAAAAGAGGATAGTGAAACCAAATCAACTAATCATGTTGGCCAAGTACTTCATAACACAAACAGAGGAATCCTTAAAGACATAAGTAGTGGCCCCTATTTGTGACAATGAAATAGATCTTGAGAAAATGCATGTGAGAATAATGAATATTGTTGGGCTCTTTTGATCACTTTGTTGAGAAAACTTGAGTCCTTTAGATGCCTTGTTGGACCAAAAAGACAACATAGAAATGATTAGTATATTACTGAATCCAAAAGATAGTAAATAACAAAGAAAATAACCAAGAAATGAAAACAAACTAAGCACATTTAAATTCTAAAAGATGCATGAAATTGACACAAGAGATAACTACCCAAATGATAAGTGATCTTTGAATTGAGAACACCAAAGGAGAAAAGTGGGACTATGGATCCCCTATTCCTTCTTGGCAGGGCTATCAAGTCCCCCACAAATAGAGATTTACTCTCTTATCTAACAATGGTGAAGACCTTCTTGGTCAAGTTTCTCAAGTGGTGAAAAGCTTACCAAATGCTATGATTTCTCAGATAGCGCTCAAGAGAATAGATGGCTTCTCTAAGAGAAAATATGGGTAGCATAACAATAAAATGAATTCCTTCCTTTTTAGCATAAAATGGCCATGCATTTATAGGACCGTAGCAAGATATGTAATAACATGTTCCAAGTGTGAATTGGAGGAATTTATAGGTACATCCCATCCTTTCAGTCATCCCAAGGTGACATTTTAGGTTGATCTTGGGTTCTTGTCTTGATTCATTTTAGCATGAAAGTCGTTGAAGCCCGACCAAATTCATAAATGCGTCATTTCTGCATCCTCTTGGTTTTATTCAAATATAGTCATATGGGACACACAAAGTGCACATGTGGTGATTTGTTTACCTGTGTGGGTGTGCGCACGTTGACTTTGGTGGGAATGCTAAAAAATTGTGGGGTCCTTTTATATAGTTTTGATATCTTGCAAAAATAGGTTCTGTAAATGCTAGAAGTATTTTGTGTTTGTGTTGATTTCTTATTTTACCATTATCTGTATTTCTTGTGAGCAATTTTTTGGTGATAAAAGATGCCCCCTGATGTGTGACTTTAGGAGCATATGTATAGATGAAATACATCATTGTTTCTTTTGTGAATAGGAGAGTTGTAGTTGCTATCTAAGGAGGATTGTAGGAGCGATCGATTGAAGGAAAAGGGGATATTGAGGGGAAACAATTATTCTCCAAAAACATAAATATAAGTTTTGGTACAGACGAGGTGGGCATGCCCCATGCTAGTGTCACAAAACTATAAATGAAATGATGAAAACCGAATATTGTTGTTGAAGTGGATGTATGAAACTCCCTCAAGGGCATAAAAAATGGCAGACGATGGTTCTAATTACTAAACGAGATCTAAAACAAGGTATGAGCAACTCAGAGTCATGTATGGCCAAGAAAATTCATAATTCTTTGACGATTATTGAAAATTGCAATAGTCGCATAGTAAGACACACTGTAATATGAAACTTTGATAGATTCAAATGTCATCAGGGTCAACGAAATCTAAATTTGATGAAGACTCTTTCAGTTTCATCCGAGAATTCTCATTAATAAGGGAATGAGAGCCAAGATATTTCCACCTTCTTGTAAACTTGTGCTAACATCGATAAGGAAGGGGGCACGAATGCAAGAAGCAAAGGGCTTCTTGGCATCGATTTGATCAAACGGGTATCACAGATGGAATGGAGGAGAGGATGGATGCACTGGTGACATGATCAAATTTCAATATATATGGGATTCGATAACTTCCCTTGGTTTTGGGAAGATGGAATGATGGAAACAACCATAAAACATGATCTGGTGTCAGGGGGATGACAAGATATTAGGTAAACTTTGCTAAATGGATGAGACTACAAAGGAATGAATGTTAGGTAAAAATACATATATATTTTCAAATATGGTGATGAAAGGGGAATTCCCCAACCAAGGGAAACATGGGTTGTTGTGCTCCAAGGAAAAAGACGAAGTCGGTTGAAATGACAAAAATCTACTTTACTTGTTGGAATTTGAAATGTGCTTTATACAATTAACAAATGAATAAAGAATAATTTGGATTGAAAGTACATATAAAGAAATGGATGCCCCGGTGAATGATGGATTGGCCATGTTGGGGTGCAATTATGGTGGAGTTGATTGATGGAGGGTGGGGGGCCCATTGATAAGTTTTTGTATTTGGTAGATGAGTCGAGTATGAAATTGCATATGGTTAAGTGATGTTCGATGAGATGGAGGGCTAATGATAATGCATAGGCACATTTAATGTAACAATCACAATGTGACTTGGGAGTCTAAAATGGGAAGGTTAGTAATATGAGGAGAATAAGTATGTGGTTCTTACTCTGGGGTGTAAAGTTACTAGGACTCTTGATCCTAGAGGATATAATTCCCTAAGTGTCGAGTTACCAAGGGGAAAATATATGTGGGACAACTCATGTAGGTGGGAATGCTATTGGATGACAGTACATGAATGCAATGGAGGTGATGTTACCGCAGAGCCGGGTGTGGGGATCCTAAAGGTAAAAGTCAAGGGGTATAATTGGGATATGCATATATTTGTAGAGGGCATGAGTGCATGCCAATTTTGAAAATATACCTGAAGGGGCCATGGGATGGAAGATACTGAATGGGTTGTATTTCTTTGTAACAAGTACCTACACACGTAAAATCCAAATACTCGATGTGAAAAAATCTCAAAATAAAGAACATATAACAATTATTTGATAATCATGCTAATGAGTCTGTGTACCTTTTCTTTTAACATTGGCGGAAACAATGGTCCCTTGATTAAAATTTTGGGTTACCCCTGAAGGAGGCCAAGGAACAATGAGTTCTTGGAAAAGGTACTCCCTGAAGGACCCTAGGGAACCATGGGTTCCTGAACAAGGCCTTTCCTAAGGAAGGACAAGGAACAATGGATTCTTAAAATGGCACTCCCTGAAGGAGTCCAGGGAACCATGGGTTCCCAAACAAAGCTCTCCTAAGGGAGGCCAAGGAACAATGGGTTCCTGAAAAAAGCATTCCCTGAAGGAGTCCAAGGAACCATGGGCTCCCTAACAAGGAACTCCCTAAAGAAGGCCAAGGGTACACCAAAATCTAGTTTCCTTGTGGTTTAAGATTTCATTAACTCAAAGTATGATCTCATTCACTTCACAATGAAATACATATTCTCCTAGAGCACTATACCTTGTATATTTTTTCCTTAGAGACTTAAAAAATAGGATCACTTTATATTCATATTTTATATTTTGAGATCATAGGGTGGTTCTATTGTCCCTTAATAAGACTCTTTTTTATATTTTGAGATCATAGGATGGTTCTATTGTCCCTTAATAAGACTCATGTACATTCATGTAGGCATTCATGACTTACGAGGATAAAAGGTGCACAACTTATTTCTTTTCAGGGTGTTTTACTTACATAAACTACTTTCGACAGAGAAATAGTCTAAAGTGGCCTAAACCAAGGTAATTACTACATTGTCCTAAAATTTTCATAGCTTACGTAAGAAATTATTACTTGCTCAACATCTTGGCTTGGGTGGTATGTTTATAAAGCATCACAATTCCATATATACAATTGGTATTATGCCCATCACACACTTCTCTATTAACTTTAATGTTAGAAGTGTTTATTTAGTGAACAATGATTACTCCTATGTGGCTTACGTTTTCATGAGTATCTTTGATGTTCCTTATTGTTATGGATCTTCCTTTTGCTTTATTTTGCTTTGCTTCTTTGTAATGGATGGAGTTGTGTTTTTTATCGTTATAATGTTATCCATTATATTATACTCCTTTTAAATGTATAGATTAATTTTGTCTAAACATTAATATGTAAGTTAAATTAAACTGAATTTTCTTATATTATATGTATTAACGGTATTATGTTTTATATTATGTAAAATTGAAATATTTTTGTGGTATTATGTTTTATATTATGTAAAATTGAAATATTTTTGTTATCAATCAATGATTTTATAAATACCAATTTTATATATCACTATGATAATATTAGGATTTAACATTACATGTCCTATGCGTTAGTTTGCTCACTCAATGTCCCATCAAATTAAGCTTGGTAATTAGACCTCTTAATGTGTTGATAGAGTTAATTATCCCTCTTAATGTGTTGATAGAGTTTGTGTCATATTTGCATTGAATTGAGTTTTATTGTATTTGTATTTTTATGTAGGAAATACATAAGCTTGCATTGTATGACGATGCACATGTTACACAAAATGCAAATTAAATAAATGTTAAGTAATTTTAATTTTTGTGTTATTTTGTTTTTTTAGTGATTTTCAATATTTTTTTTCTTTTCATTTCAAATCAAAAAATGAAAAATACATAAATGGCAAGTGATTTTAAGTTTTGTGTTATTTTATTTTTGGATTTGTTTTTAAGTGATTTTCAAGATATTTTTTTCATTTCAAATTTCCTTTATCTAGATTCTCTAAAGATTTTGTAATTGAATACTGTGGAAAGTATTTGTGTCTAACATAGATTTCTTGAGTCCCTTCTAATTTCAAAAAATGAAAAATACATAAATGGCAAGTGATTTTAAGTTTTGTGTTATTTTATTTTTGGATTTGTTTTTAAGTGATTTTCAAGATATTTGTTTCATTTCATTTCAAATTTCCTTTATCTAGATTCTCTAAAGATTTTTTAATTGAATATTGTGGAAAGTATTTGTGTCTAACATAGATTTCTTGAGTCCCTTCTAATTTCAAAGATAAGAATTTTGCTTTATTTTTAATTTTTTTTTCTAATTTACATAATTTATTATTTTGAGTGTTACTTATTTTATTTATAAGATTTGAGATTTGTTAAAAAAACATTATTTGAAAATGAAGTTTCATATTTTAGAAAATTAATTATAAAATTAAAAAAACATATATCTTTAATAAATAATAACATTTTTCCCGGATGGGGTGCCATGTTGCAATGGGGGGCCACGTAGTCTGCTCTAGACCCAAGCCATTAATACGACAGGTTGGCACCCTTCACCTCATTATTAAATGGAGGGAGGCCATTACTGCCCGACGAGAAAGGGAGGACAACTCTCTCACGTGAGAAGAATGAAGGCCACAAGGCATAATGGCAGTGGGAAGCTTGGTACAGAGGTCATGTCAGACCTTAGCATTATCCTCCTTCTCGGACGAGGTTGGCTCCATTTCACCTTTGCGCTCCATCAACCTATTCGCTCTGAGAATTAGATCTGCATCCAGTCGGATCTTATTGCTTCCACCCTGTGCATTAGCAACCTTCCTGAACCCTCCATGCTAATGGAAAGAGGTAGGTTGCGGCGTGACCCTTCATGGAATAGTTTTGCTGCTAGACAACGGAGGGTGCAGAGATTGGAGCGTGCCCTGTCCATTGCTCGAACTTAGCGACGAGAGAAGCCCAAAATGTCGCCAATGACGTATGTTGAGGAGGAGATTCCAAAGGAACCTATCCAGTTTCCTCCAGAATCCCTCCTCTTCACAGTGTTGGATAATTGGTAACCCCCCATCCATATTCCAGCAACCACAAGTGCCCCAGCTACTATCCAACAAACACAAGAAGCCAGGGAAGAGGCCACCTGTATAATTGAGGATGAATTGCTAGAGGAACTCCTCCATTTGGACTCTGCGGACACAATTCATACCACAAAATCTGCAGCGGGGGAGCTTAAGGCGGTGGAGGATTTGGAAGCGACTTCGACGGATTCAGGGGAGTCAGTGGTGGTATTAGACATGGAGGTGGAGGGAGGCACAGTCTTAGTGCCTCCACCATTCTCGACAGTCCTAGATTTCTGCCAGGCACCACCACCCTTATTCCATCCGGAGCAGCTCGCGCTAGTCTTTGAGCTACAAAGCCAGATGGTTGACCAGATACACCGGGACACCCTCATGCACCAGTGAATTAACATGCTTTATGAAGCCTACTCGAATGCACCAGCAGCCCAGCGTTGTCCGACTTATGCGAGGCCTTTCGTGCTCCATCCCAGGGACGACCCCCTTAGCGATGATCCAAGCGACACGCCCTAAGGTGAAAATGTGTAATTTATCTACTTTGGCTACCACGAGCACTCTCATCTGGACTCCTTGCACTGCTACAATGAAGTTTTTCAGTTATGTCTCTTTTTTTCAGTTGATAGTCTTTCTTAGTTGTTGAGCACAGTTCAACAAAAACTCAAATGTGTCACCTGCTCTAGTTTTTGTTTGGCAGGACATGTGGTGGATTGTTATTTTGAACAATAACATCACAGTCTGTCACCTATTTTGGTTTCCACTAATTCAATGGAACAAATAACAAACTGTAACTTTTTTTTATACTCTAAAAACAAAATAATAGGAAATTCTTCTCTTTTTATTAAAAAATAAAATAAAATAATAACATTTTGTTTAAAAATAAATTAAACCAATTCAATTCATAAACTTTTCATAAGATCAAATTTGTGAAACTCTAATTTTGAAACATCTTCACAACACAAATGTGATCAAATTTAATGCTTTCTAAAATTATGTTAAATTTAATATATTAAAAAAAAATGATTATACTACATATATTAAAAAATGATTCATATTAAAATTCTACATATATTAAAAAATGATTCATATTAAAATCATTTTCATCTTACCCGAGGAAATTATTCATATTAAAATATAAAGCATCACACTAGATATCTAATGAATTATGATTTTAATTACAAAGATATAGAATGCAATACTAATGAAGTGTCATGAAAATGCCTAATAAATTATGCTCGTAATTTATTATAACGGTCACGAATTGTTTTGATGAAGTATGAATCGGACCGTAATATTCATGAGGTTGTCTAATTTAACAAATTGTTTTATAGAAAATTCTAGAATTATTAAATTTTTGGAAAACTGTTTTACGATATTTATTCCTAATGTGGTCTTTTTACAATGCATGTTTAGACAAGTCTTTACACCTTAGGAAGAACTTTTTGCATTAGTTTTACCTTTAGAGTATTTTAAAACATATGGTTCGAGAAAGTGTACGAGGGCTTTGGTTCATGGTTTTACATTCTCCAATAAAGTGGGATGTTAATCTGGTAAAAGTAGTGTTTCTTTCTCCTTTCCTCTTCTTAATAGCTCCAGTAGCATTCTTCTTAGTTATCGAACCTCTTATTTG
>ML818182.1:9985-82845 GCA_009831015.1 Picea engelmannii
ACATTTTTCCATTAAACTCAGGGGGAGCATCCCTAACCTTTTCCATTGATGTCAAAGGGGGAGAGAAATTGGGATCATGATGATAGGGGGAGCATGAGTGTTTCCATCAATGACAAAAGGGGAGATTGTTGGAAGATTAGCTATTGTCATTGATGTCAACCCTAGTCATGGGTTTTGGACCGCAAGATTGATAAAGGTATTTGGACATGAATAACAATGCACATGCATATACAACACCCATGAATGGATAGTATACATCATGTTGTTTCCGGTGGTATGTGGAACATCACGTGGATCCTCATGGTTGAGGAGAAATGAATTTTCGAAGATGACAAAGTGAATTGAAGAAGGAAGTACATGTAGGCCTTGAAGATAATTAAAGAAAAGAATTAAAAAATAAGAAAGTGTCAGGTTGGCCCTAATGTTAAAAGGAAGTGACATAAATGGTATAAATAAACATCATTATACATTCATTTGATAAAATTCGAATTTCAGAGGAACTAAGAAGTAAAGAAGGCCGAATTTCAAGGGAGGATGAAGTATTTTGGTGATGTGTTCTAAGGTATGTTATTTTCAGGTCATCTTACCATTTTTTCTAGAACGATTCAGATGGTGAAATCGCTATGGTATTGAGAAGACATATCAAGTTACCTCTGGTAAAAATTTCATCTCTTGATTCACTATAATTATGGAGATACACTATGCGGAAGATAGGGTTTGTGACCAGTCCTGAAGCTAGTCAATAAACAGGTGTTCCAGGTAAAACAATCATAACTTCTTCATCGAGAATCCAAATGAAGTGGGAAAAATTTCATTGGAAATAGTATGGACTTTAGTTTCTTGTGTGCAAGTTTCAAAATCGGATGTGAATTATTGAGCGTAGGGCATTCTGTGCAAGTTCACTCTCCTAAATAGACCAGAATTGAATAAAGTCTACCATTCTTTCTATAACCTCTTTTTGGGGAGGATTCAAGGAGTGAAAATTGGAGGAGTTTCAGAGAATACATTGAGTAATGTTATCTATAGGATCAAAGTACTCCAAGAATTGAAGAATTGTAGAAATTGAAGAAGTCTCAGGAAGCATTATCAGGTTCTATGTGATGATTGGTTGATGGTGATGATTTAATGTAAAGTTTTATTATCTCTCATATACTCTTGGGTGGAAGGAAGGGGCAAGGATGGAGAGTTCAAATCTCTCTTGATATTGGAGGATTGTATTTTCCTCTTAGAGGTTTATCCCTCCCTTTACATTTGGAAGTTGTAGCTACCTTTGTAAGTCATTACTTCCCTTGAACGATAACTATTGATTATTTCTCATATATTGTGCATGGTGTATTATGGTGTATTTGTGTAACTCTTATACTATTATTCATTGCTCATTGGATATAGTTGAATGGTTTAAGTATAAATTGAAAAAGGTTTTAAATTGTACTTGATATTGATTCACCCCCCTCTCAGTATCAACACTTACATATTGACAACAACTAATTACTTTAAAAAATGCTCCAAAGAAATAGTGTTAAAGGAAGCCAATTCTGAGCATCTTATTCAGTATTTAAAGGAAAATATTTTATCAAGATTTGGTGTTCCAAGGAATTTTATCATTGATAATGGTTCCATATTCATTAGTTCAAATTTCACAACCTTTTTTGGAAAATTTGCTATAATAATGGGATAGTAATCAAATTAATACACATAAGGAAATGGATTGATTGAATCAACTAATAAATCTTTGATACAATTTTTTAAGAAAAAAATTGCCACAAACCAAAGATATTGGCACAAAAAGATGATTAATGCTTTGTGGGCAAGCAAAACAACACCAAAGAGTAGCACTGGACATTCTCCATTTTCTTTAGTTTATGGAAAATATGTTAGATTACCAATAAATCTGGAATTGAATGCATTATCTATTTCCACTGGAATTGAAGATGAGGAAGGGACTACATCGATGCAAGATTGATTCCATCATTTGATTAAATTAGAGGAGCAAAGAGAACATGCATTGAGGAATATCAGGAAAAGGAAATATGTAGTAAAGAAGTATTTTGATCGAAGTGTCATAGTCAAACATTTTTGTAAAGACCATTTTTTTCTATTATGGAATAAGGATAAAGAAAAACCATTACCACACTCAAAGTTTGATGCCTTATGGACTGGTCCTTATCAGATAAAACAAAATCATGGTTTTAATTCATAGTTATTAAAGGGACTGAATGACTAAATTTTAAAACTTCCTGTCAATGGGAAACATCTAAAACACTTATTCTGATCAACTTATTCATTTTTGAAGACTAGTGTACCATAGTCCACTTTGTATACTTATTTTTCATAATCACCATATATAAATATTCTTCTTCGAGTCCATGCCAATGAATTAATACCTTCTAGGTTTTGATCAACCAACAAGGGGTCATTGTCCCACAATTGGAGCCGATATGTTGATCCATTTTCATGTATCATATTTTTATTCCAAGTTTTACTATGTATAAAACACTCCCTTTCTTTCGATTTCATAGTCCACTGTTTTCATGGTCCTATAGTGTGTCCGGGAAAATTTTCGTATTTTAATATCCTTAGTCATTTTTTTTTGACAAGAATGAAGAGAAATTTTTATTAAAAAACTGTGTGAGAATACACATGGGATTACAACAGACCTCCTTTGTAAAATAAACTATCCAAACTGGAGGTTTCGATGAGAAAAAAATAACTAACTATCATAGATTCTAGAAATTCTTCAAAGTCCCCTAGTCTAGATACAATATATACTCTAATAAAAGTCCCAAGCCTATGAAAACATAAGAAAATATTCAGTAAGAGGGGGAGGAGTGACCATTCTCAACACTTGATTCCTATTGGGATTCTAATGTAGGAAGATTAAGGTCCAAACTGAGTGGGATATGGGATAAGGAATTGTATGAAGTAGATGGGTCAACAACATGCCTTTCCTTCTTTAATTATTGAAAATGATCCTAAATCTGAGCTAGCTGTATCCTAATGTCATTATCCTCATATTCTAGTTTGCTTATGGCTTATGTCTTCTCAGACAAGATCTCCAAAATAGTCAATATTTAAGCTTGATTTACATGAGCCTAAACCTACCATGGTTGTTCCAGATATGCAAAAACCACTATGGGAAAATTGGAATGTCACCCAGGTCCGTTTCCACACCTCCATAATATTAATTATAATAATGAAGCACTGTTTGTGGAATCCAACTTCAGAATCATATTTCCACGAGGGTTGGGAAATTTCAGAACTCCTCCCATGAGAACAAATGATTTCTGCACAATACCAACCAAGTTACTCAACAATCCCATGTGGTTTCCTTCGTACCAACAATAGTTTTCCCTTTTCTTGGTGAGACTCTCTCTCCATTAATTGCTAAAGTCTCCTCTCACCGTCCAAAAATCCTGATGTATTCATGCTCTGATGAGATATAGAGCTCATGGTTGTAGAGTGATGCAATGAATTGACCGATCCACCAAGAAAAATAACCTCACATGTATCTTGAATTAATCTCCACAACAAAATATAATGGAGGGAATGCATGGACATTGATATATCAAGGAAGGGTGAGGAAGGGTATAATAATACCTCTTGAGGGAACATGAATTGCTTGGAGATGATTTACCACTTTCTCTGGATTGAACTCAATATGTGTCAATCTAATTAAGGGTCTGTACATTCGAGTTGATTAGGTTTAGGGTATAGGAACATTTCTCCCTGTCCCATTCAAAACAAAACTCCCCTCCTTTTGGGATACTCCAAGGTTAGTAAGCTCATATGCCTCTTTGTTTCACTCTTGGAGGGCATGGAAAAAAATAATTAAATTAAAGGAAGGGGTGGGAGAGAAATGTAGGCACCATTCAGATTCAAGAGGATCTAGGGAAAGGAAGGAGGGAGGCTTAGGAGAGTAATACCAAAGGATTTTGCAAGGAGAAAAAGGTCTCTCATAGCCACACTGATAGGGGAAGAGAGAGCTTCTTCAAAAATCCTTTTGTTTCGCACAAGATAGATATTCCAGCACAAAAAATTAGGCAAGGAAATCCATATTTTTTGGAAGAGAGATTTCCCTTGAAACGAACCTGCATAGAGGAATTTTCATATGTCAAAAACATTTGCAGGGGAAGGAGGCCATTTGACTCTGTTGTAAAGCTATTTTAAGTCATATTTCCATACTTCCTTTGCAAAGGAGAAATGAATAAAGTGATGGTTTGAAGTTTCGTGATTCTTCTGACATAATGCACATTAGAAGCGACCCAAAAAACCCCACTTTTGAAGGTTTTCCTGAATCAACAACTTATTACGGGCCAATGTCCAATATAAAATATCCACCTTCGACAACTCATTTTTTCTCCAAATGTTCCACCACTTTTTCTGAAGTAGGGGGGGATTAGAAGAGGCTAGGAGGTGTGCATATCTCTACTTAACTTTGTATCCATGATTAACCCATCCTATATAATTTGATTTTCTAATGTGAATCAAGGCACATCCTTTGAGATTAAATTGGAGGAATATACTTTGTCATTTTTATGACTTATATTGTGTGGAGATTCCTTACACCGTGCATATATTCTTCATTTCAACTGTTGTCTCTGTGCTCTACACAAACCATTTTCTCCACACACCTTTTGTTCCACACAAGCCAACACTTAGAATAATTACGACCTTTTCTCTTGTGTGAAGAACCCAACAAACCCTTTTCTCCACACATCCTTTTCCTCCACACTTACACCACCTCCATTTTTAGCTTCACATACCTCAAATTGTACACCCTTCATAATTTCCCATACTTAACCACTTCTTCATACTCCACATTCACTTTACACTTAGTCGATTTTCGATCATCTCTTGTGTAGATAATTATGTGTTAGGAAATTAGGCACACTTCCACACTAAACCTAGAAGAAGAGAGGAATAAACATTTAAACAAGAAATTAAATGACAAAGAAAACACACAATACACATATATTTTACCCTAGAAACACAAAGCGGGAAAACCATCATTTCTTAAGCGTTCTGCTCTCTTTTTTTCTTACTCATTCAGAATAAAAGGTTACATGTATAAACTTGGTACACACCTAAGTAACAATCGACATCATACCTTTACACAAGAACAACCCTGTAGCCAATTCAGATTACATCTGCATGACCAACAACCTCTACGATTATTGATTAGCCATTCATTTTTTTACAACATTACAAAACACATTCTTTATAGGATTAACAATAGGAAAAAACCTAAATAAAAGTCACCCAAATATGGTTACATATCCACAAATATCATTGGCTACAAGTCCTGTGAATCTTGGGATTCTGTTACAGTTGACTACCAAGTCATATTACAAGTCGACTACCCGTCGACCTTCATTCGATCTTCAGTCAGTTTCCACATGCTCGCCTGTCGACCTCTTTTTGGTTGAACTCTTTGACTTGTTGTCGATGTATTCAAATTCATATTTACCCAATCGAACCACCTTGACCTTAAAATTGATGTCTATTCCTTTGAATTTGTCTATCAGTCAATCCACCTCGACTAGACTTTCACTGCAAATAATATAACAACCCAACATTCTCCCACTTATTGTTTTCTTTACTAAAATCAAAAGATCTTTGAACTCTCATTCACAAACCCAGGGAAGCAATTCCCATTTCCTCTCTACACCAAGATAAATTCACAACACTCACAGACTTGGTTAAAGAGTCTGCTATGTTTTCCAATATGTCTACTTTCTTTAGCAAAACCTTGTTACTTCCCACCATGTCTCACATGAAATCGTATTGTACATCAATGTGCTTAGTCTTAGAATTATAAGATGGGTTATTCTCGAGGAATATTGTTCTTTGAATGTCACAACTTATCTTCATAGCTTTCTTCTCAAACCTGATTCATGAACACAACCTTTGCAACCATACTTCTTCTTTACTTCCACGAGTGGATGCAATGTATTCAACTTCTTTTGTTGACAAGGCTACAACCGCATATTGCTTACTCATCTAGATGATTGCTCCACCAAAAATTTTGAACATGTATCCACTGGTCGACCTTCATCGATCCAGATCTCTATCCCAGTTGGCATCGACAAAGCCATGTACATTTAATGCACTGTCATGTTCATATTTTCCTTGGTATCATATAGCATAATATTTTGTGCCACACAAATACTTGAATAGTCTCTTGACAATTTTCCAGTGCTCCTTCCCAGGTGTCGACATGTATCTACTCAACACTCCCACTGCATAGGAAATGTCTGGTCGAGTGAAAACCATCACATACATTAGACTATAAACAACACTTTCATAGGGAACACATGCCATGTCCTCTATTTCCTACTATGTCCTTGAATATTGTTCAATAGTTAGCCTTGCTCCCACATGAATTGACACCTTCACAGGTTTGCAATCCTACATGTTGAAACGTTTCAAAATTGTTTCAATACAATTTTTCTAGTTCAACCAAAGCTTTCTAGTTGCTCGATCTTTCTTGATCTCCATTCCTAGAATGAAGTTCACTACACCGATATATTTCATGTCGAACTTGGAGGATAATTTTTTCTTCACCTCCTTTATTCCGTTCATGTTTTTCCAATAAAAAACATGTCATCGACATACAATTCTACATATATGGAACACCCACCTTCTTCTTTGGAATATATGAGTGATAATATTTTCTTCTCACAAACCCCAAACTAAGGATGTATGTGTCGAAATTTTGGTACCACATCCTTGGTTATTGCTTTATACCATAAAGGGATATTTTCAGTTTTCACACCAAATCTTTCTTTCCCTTTACTACAAATCCTTCAAGATGTTTCATGTAGATTTACTCTTCCAGGTATCCATGTAGGAATGATGTATTTACATCCATATGTTCTATTTGTAGATCAAATATTGCAGCCAGAGACATTATTACTCTAATGAAAGTTAATTTTTCAACAAGGGAAAAAATATCACCAAAGTCAACTCCTTCAACTTGGGAATATCCTTTCTCTACCATTTGAGCTTTGAATTTATCGACTTGACCTGCTACGTTTATCTCATTCTTGAATACCCATTTTCTACCAACATGCTTTCTTCCACTAGGTAATTTGACTAAGTCCCATGTCTCATTCTTGTGCAAGGATTCCATCTCTTTGACCATGGATTCCTTTGAGAGTTTTCCCTCTACTGAGTTGACTACCTCCTTGGCTGACTTTGGCTCATTGTCGATGGAAGTTAACAAAAATTCAGAATGGAAGTAGGACATAATATACCTTTTGATTGGTTTTCTTACTTGTTGTGACCTCCTTACAACTAGGTTCGATTGTTCCACCTCGTCTTCTGATTCAGTCAACTCATCTAAATCATCTTCTTCATTCCTCAGTTTAAACCACACCTTCTCTGGATTATTCTCTATTTGAAAATTTTCTTCAGGGTCAGACTTCCTTCCAAATTCTCTGAAGACTACATCTCAACTGTAAACTATTTTCCTTGATGCATGATCCTAGAGATTATATCCTTTCATTACTTCTTTGTATCTAATTAAAATACACTTGACTTCCTTCTTGTCCAACTTGCTCATCTTTTCCTTGGGAACTTGCCCAAATGCATCACAACCAAATACTTTGAGATGTGTGACCAAAGGCTTCTTACCATACGATATCTCATGTGGATTCATGTCGAATAACATCGAAGAAGGAGACATATTCACTAGATATTTTACAGTGCCAAATGCCTCTTCCCATAATTCTTATGTGATCCCAACACCACTGAGAATGTTCCTTGCCTTGTCCATTAATGTTCTGTTCATTCTCTCAACAAATCCATTTTGTTGTGGGGTATATGGTGTGTTATTTTGGAATGCTATGCCACACTGCTTATAGAACTGATCAAATTCTTTTCCATTGAATTCACCACCATTGTTAGTTATCAACACTTTAATCTTCTTATCTATCTAGTTTTCTACAAGATATTTAAACTCTTTGAATTTGCCGAAATTTTTTTCTTTCTTCCTCGGGAAATATATCCATTTCTTCCTGGAAAAATCATCTATGAAGGAGACATAGTGCAGGGATCCACCAAGTGAATGCACTGAAATAGGGCCAAACAAATCACTATGAACCAACTCTATAATCCCTTTTTCCCTTGTTGCTCCATATGGGAACCCCACATGACTTTGTTTTCCATATATGCAATGTTCACAAAAGTCGACTTCTAAATTACATTCAAGAAAATATTCGACCATGCCTTTGTTATGCATAGCTCGAAGTCTTTTTTATCCAATATTTCCCATCCTCTCATGCCATAGCATGGTCGGGTTGACTTTACGATGACTTGTCGAGTCAATTTGAATTGAATTACCCCGAGTCGAGTCAAGATGTTGTGCATCCAATCAAGTAGACATTCCCTAATAACTTGTATAGGTTTCCAATATGAACTCCTTTCATTAAGACCATTGCACCTCTAACCATCTTGCACGTATCCTTATGAAATAGAGTATGCACCCCTGCATCACACATCTTGCTGACATATATCGAGTTTCTTACCAAATCCAGAATGCATAACACACTTGGAAGAGTTCCACTCCTCCCATCCTGCAGTATCAGTTGAACTCTTCCTCTTCCGACAGTTTTGGTTGTCGAGTCGTCCCCCAAGAACACATATCCTCCTTCATATCATTCATATTCACAAAAACATTCTCTATGTGGTGTCATATGATATGATGATCTTGAGTTGATCAACCAAACATCTTGATATGATTTTGTACTGGTCGATGCTAGGTACACATCGCCTCCCTTATCCGGAGCCATCTTTCTCTCAATCAAATGCTTCTCATTAGATCCTGTATTGAATTCCATTACCTTCAACTTGTAGTCCCTTTTGCAATGCCCAACTTTACCACATTTCCAACATCGTCTCGTTGACTGAAAAAGGGATTTATATATACCCTTCGACTGAGAATTTCTACCAGAGAAATTGCCTTTATCTCTCTCAATTGGTCGACCTATCACCACTAAAATTAATCTTTGGTCGATCCTTCCATGTTCTTCTGACAGTAGAGATGAAACCACATATTCTAGCACTAATGTGGTTGTATTAATCCCTATAGCCATGAATAAGATATCCCAAGAGTTTGGAAAAGAACATAATAGGCTAACACATTTCTCCTCCTCAATGATTTTAATATCCACATAATACAACTGGATTATAATGGTATTAAATGCATTTAAATGATCAGTCACTGAACTTCCCTCACTCATCGTCATAAGATATAGTTTATTTATGAGAAATAACTTTTTTACCATGGATTTCTACTAGTACAAGCTTCCCAACTTGTCCCACGGTTTCTTGGCTAAATTTTCACCTTAGACATTCGGTAATATTGAATCTACAAGGAAATGTCAAATCGTAATGCTTGCCCTTCTCTTGAGTTTCTCCTATTCTTCTGTCGACATACTTGTCAAAATGGTACCTGCATAGACTGCTTCCCATTGTTCTCTATCTACAAGGAGATCTTCAATTTTAAGCTTCCAAAGCTCAAAATTCTGGCCATTGAATTTTTTGATCTTTATTCTTAAGTTGTTGGCCATTCTTTAACACAATCTTTAAAGATTTCTGACTTGCGACTCTTACTGGACCTAGGGTTTAGCTAAGATCCAAGGTTTTTAAACCAACCTCTGATACCACATGTTAAAACAATATTTGATACCACATGTTAGAAAATGAGGAACACTTCCACATTAAACCTAGCATAAGAGAGGAAGAGAGATTTAAACAAGAAAGTAAATGATACATAAAACATACAATACACAGAGATTTTACCCTGGAAACCCAAAACGGGGAAACCAACATTACTTGATCATTTTGCTCTCTTTTTTTCTTATTCATTTAGAATAAAAGGTTACATGCCTAGCCTTGTTCCACACCTAAGACATGATTGACATCATACCTTCTTGATTTACACAAGAAAAACTCTGTAGCCAATTCGGCTTACATATGTTGGAGTTACTTCACACACACACCTAGGATTTCTTTTTCCTATGTTTATTAGTCATCATTTAGTCACCTATATTTTAGGAAGAATATTCCTCTAGGGAGAATATTCTCTTCAGTTTGATCAGTTGAGTGGAGTCTAGATGCTACATTGGGATTATCACCATGCAACATTGGGATCATCACCAACTAATGCGCATTATTCCTAGGAGCATCACCAGACTAGCACATTACTCATGATTCCATGATATCCTCCTCACTTCACTATGTTTTGGTTAGTTAACTGAAGACCGATAGACTAGTTAACTCATCTAGGTGGCAGTTCACTCCTGTAATTGCCCGAGAGACTAGACTAGGTGGAAGTTTACTCCTATAACTGCTGGTGTGTCTCTAGATCACCCTAGACCACCATTATGGTGCATTGGATTCTCCTCTAGTGCACATTGGTTGAGTTATATAGAGTATATCATGTGTAAATTATCATTCATTCATTTGGTTAATGAGAATTCTTCCATTCTTTCTCTCCTGCTTCTCTTTTCTTTTATTTTCTATGCAACCGTGTACACCAATTCCCAAATAGATATATTTTGTGCAGGTTCAACACATTTACATGGTATAATATCATACGGACTTCTAGGAAAAAGACACACCAAATTATTTTTTGTAGGTACCGAAGATTGAAGACAACAAAAAAATGGAATTCCCAAAAGAATTCATTCTTACACCTTACAAATTCTTTGCATGGAAGGAGAATATGATCATGAATATTCAAATTGGAGGATTGTACATGTTAACCATGAACATAGAGACAAAACCAACACCAGCCATAGAGAAATCCAAGTATCTAAATCAAATGGTTGAAGCATTCGAAACAATTTGCAGTCTCATTTCTACTGATCTCCTCTTTCAAATATCTTCCTGTAAAACCCCCAATGAAGCCTGAACCACCATGGAAGGGCTCTTTGGAAAATATGATGAGATGAGGGGACACATGCTTGAGGTGGAATTTCTCACATTGGATCCAAAAATATTCAAAAATCCCCAATATTTCTTTACCAAATATAACGGCTTATTGTCGCAACTCAAGGCTTGGGGGGTTGATAAATCTAAGGAGGAGAAACAAATGGTTTTCACCATTCTATACAATCATGGTCCTGAATTCTCAATGTTTGTATCCACATTCCATTCAGTCAGATTCACCTCTATAGGCACCTGGAAGATGCCATCTCTTGAGGAATTTATTGAATATCTGACACAAGAGAAGACCAAGCTCATCAACATGGAAAAAATCAAAGGCCCAAAGGAACATTCACATATTGTACAAGATGGCAGAGGTCATCGATATAAAAAATATAAATATAAATACAAAAGGAAAGATCATGCAAATCCAAAGAAGGAAGGGTCCTAAAAGCCCTTCAATGATGCCTCCGGATCCAAAGGTGGAAAGGGAAGAAAAGGGGAGACATGCACATACTTCCATAAGGGATTCCATCCAGAATCTGCATGTATGCATAAACATATATATCTAATGACTCAAATACTTTAGCAAAAAAACCTTGGAGATCACATCCCTGAGGGTGACAAGAATAAGAAGCAAGAAGAACATAATCCCAAGAAAGACAATTCTAGCCATGCCTTGATTTCCATCAACTCCTCTATCGATGCTTGGATCATAGATTCATGAGAATCACACCAAATGGATGACACAAAAGAGGTATAATCCTCATTGGATGCATGGAGGTCCTCCTATTGTGATGGGGGACAACTCTCTAGTCAAGGTCACAGACAAAGGAAGGATTAAACTTCCAACGAAATCTTTGAGATTGTGTTGCACGTTCCCAAAATTTCCATCAATATTCTCTTCATGTATCAGATGAAAAATTCCAGCACCATAAATAAATTCATATTCACGACTGATGCAGTGGATATATATGAAATTCAAACCAATTCCAGGGTTGCTACCAGTGAGGTAAATCATCAATCTAGGCTTTACACATTTTTTGAATTTATTGAACCAGATTATGCTTTACTGCTTACCCATGCTAATGAAAGCAGTAGGATATGGAACTAAAGGTTCGGGCATTTAAATTTCAGATATATGCAACAAATTAGCATGCAGGGATTGATTGATGGTATACCAGACATCCATTTCTCCAAAGGAATTTGTGAGGGATGTGTTCTTGGAAAACACCCTCAAAAGAAATTCGACAAAGGAAAGACACAGGGATTCCTCTCCTTTAGATCTGATCCATAGTGACCTCATTAGCCCTTTTATGCATCCATCAATCAACAAAGTGAGGTATGTGCTCATTTTTGTTGATGATTTCTCACGCTTCACATGGATTTAATTTTTCAGGAAAAAATCAGAGGTCTTTCAACACCTCAAATATTTCAAAGCCCTGGTTGAGACACAGTTAGGAAATAAAATCAAAATCCTCTGAACTGATAATAGGGTAGAGTATGTCAACCATGAGATCCAGAATATTTGTCATGAGGCAGGGATTCAATTGCAGCACACAATTCCCTATATTCCGCAACAAAAAAAAGTTGTTGAGCAGAAAAATCGATCTCTAAAAGAGATGGCATCTTGCATGCTACATGAAAAGTCACTTCCACATAGATTATCGGCCAAAGCACTTAATTGTGCAACATACATCCAAAATAGATCTCCCCGTAGATCTTTCAAGGATAAAACCTCCTATGAGGCTTGGAATGGTCTCAAAACCAAAGTGACCCACTTTCATATTTTTGGTTCACGTGCATGGGCTCAGGTTCCCTTTGAAAATAGGAAGGCACTTGATCCACAGAGAACATAGTGTATTTTTGTTGGATACCCCGATGGTGTGAATGGATACAGACTCATTGATATTTCATTGAACCAGATCATCATTGAGAATAGTGTCCAATTCGAGGAAAGTGTCTCGCATGTACCTCAACAACCACATGCAGACACCTTTCTTCTTCCACCTGTTAGAGATGATGAGCATGCACATGCCGAATCTTCTTCAGATGAGAGTTATGATTCATAGGATTCAGATGATCTAGATATAGATTCAGTAAAATCAGATGCATAGTAAGTTCAACAGATGCAAATGTAGATCCAGAGTGGAGGCCCAAGTGGGCTCAGAATACTCTTCAGGATGCAGGGGATCTTGTTGGGGATCCAGCTGATACTAGGAGGACTCGATCTGATTTCAAGGAGCCTCTTCTTACACTCACTTCCATTGAACCATTGCCACCCAAGAATCTTTTCTTGGTTCAATATTTAGATCCACAGTCTTATGGCGAGGCTGCTGGAAATCCCTTTTGGGAATCCTCCATGTAGGAGGAGTACAACTCCCTCCTTGAGAACTAGACTTGGGATCTGGTTCCCCTTCCTTTTGGAAGGAAAATTTTCAGGTGTAGATGGGTCTACAGGACCAAGAGCACAATGGATGGACAGATTAGTAGATACAAAACCAGGATAGTTTCCAAAGGCTTTCATTAGGTGCATGGCATTGACTATGATGAGACCTACACTCCAGTAGTGAAGATGGACTCCATACGTTTGGAACTTGCCATTGTGACGACCAAGGGATGGGAAGTCCATCATATGGATGTGAAGAATTCATTTCTTCATGATGATCTCTTTGACGAGATATATATGGAGCAGCCCCGGGATTTATGTAGGGTTTATCTTTGGTCTGTTGACATAAGAACTCTCTTTGTGGCCTCAAGAAGGCTCCGAGGGAATGGTATGCCAAGATGGACTCTTACCTGTTGTCACAGAACTTTGTACGTTGTAAATCAGACCTAGATGTTTACATGCTCAGAATGGATGATTCACTTATACTCTTAGTTCTATATGTTGATGATTTTTTGATCACCAGTTGCTTGACTTCAACGATTGTTGCAGTCAAGAGGATTTTGCATGACATATTATTAATGACGAACATGGGTCTACTACATTTCTTCCTTGGAATCGAGATCATTCAGGATGCATCTGACATCAAACTGTCTTAGGCCAATTATGCACGAGATCTCCTTGAGATATTTCACATGATAGACTGCAAGTGTTCCCCAACTCCTTTCCTATCAAGAGTCAGACTTGAGGATGGTGGGGACACTCCATTGGTTGAAAACACACTATAAATACAATTAGTGGGGATATTTTTGTATCTCACACACTCCAGACTAGACCTCTCCTATGCAGTTGGACCAGTCTCCAAGTTCATGCAGGAGCCGCATGAGATACATTGGAAGGGTGCAATGCATATCCTTCGATATGTACAGGGAACCATCACCTTTGGGATTCAATACTCAACATACTCTACATTGGACCTCATTGGGTTCACTGATTTTGACTGGACTGAAGATAACATTGATCGCAAGTCCACATCTAGTTATTCACTTAGTCTTGGTTCTAGGCCTATCTGTTGGTCGAGAAAGAAGAAAGTTGTTATTGCTCTATCTTCATCTGATGAATAGTATAGAGGGGTAGTTAACATAACCATTCAGGCTACGTGGATACAACATTTTCTCACTGAGTTGGGCATTAAGTTTCATCGGGTGATCTTCATCTCATGTGACAACTAGAGCACCCTGAAGTTCTGCAAAGATCAAGTTCAGAGGTAGTGGATGAAGCACATCGAGATCCACATGCACTACATCCAGGACTTAGTACATGAGGGGATCATTGACCTAGAATTTTGTCCTTCAGCAGAACCTACTGCATACATCTTCACCAAGACCTTCGCTGAGAAAAACTTCCATTCTCTTCACAGTCGTCTTGGAGTGAAGGACATAGTTTCCTAACAACTGTCAATTCTTATTTTTTACATATATTGTACTTTAATGGGGGGTGTTTCCCATGAGGTTTTCCCTCTTTCTTCGCTTTATTTCAGTGTATCTTTTGTATTTGGGTACCTAACATGGCCTCGTTGCCGAGACCCATTCTTTATTTTCACCATAGTGATGTTCATGGGGGGTGTTGTAGTTACTTCACACACATCTAGGATTTATTTTTCCTATGTTTATTAGTCATTATTCAGTCTCCTATATTTTAGGAAGAGTATTCAGTCATTATCGGTTGCATGAATTGTCTACATTAATGGTGTATTATATCTCTTTCATAAATCAAAATGTAAAACCACATAGGGTTGTATGAGAAGTGCTATCGACTACAAAGATAATGGAATTTTGAATTGACCAACCAATACTTGAACTTGGATACTGAATAAAGGGAAAATCGACTCGACCAATGCATAAATGGAGTATGTGCAATCGTCGACTAGAGAATATCGACCAATAACAAATTGTGTACACTTGGAATATGAGTGTAAATTCATAGAAGTTGACATGTCGTGTTTATTTTTTCAAATATCTTATGTTGAGGGTGAAAAATAATATTATATCGGGTCTTTAGTTTTTCTATGGAGCTATGATTGTACATCAATGGAATCAATGTGAAACATGAAAAGTCTTGAATATGTATTACATGAAGAAAATGTTATAAATGCAGTCGAGTCGACCTATCATTTATCCGTCAAGTCGTCTCGTGTTTTAGTCAAATCACATCCAGTCAACCTAATAGTCGAGTCTAGTCAACTCAATAGTGGAATATGTTTAGTTCAAAGTCAAGTATGAAAAGAATATATTATCGATTGTATCAGTTTCAAGATGTCTTGGAAAATCTTATTCGTAGCAGAAAGGAGGGGTTAAACGTGCATCTTCTTCGAAGGAAAGATATCCCCTCCACCATTGTAATATGAGTTGGATCATTCTCTCACACTGATTCTTTTTTTGGTATTTTATTAGAAATGAAAGAGTCATAGTTAATTCATATATGAATTGTCCCTCATAAGAATGTAAATTACAAACTACAGAAGAAATGCAACCATGACTGACAATAGTAAAAAAATAACATTGATGAACAACAAATAATCGAGTGTTTATCAACATATTTGAGCAAAGAAGAGCATCGATGATGAACATGTCGATAACGGTTAAAGGAATCCAAGAGAGGCATATCATAACAAACACACACATGAGAGCTTCAAAGACAAGATGATGAAAAAATACCTTTTGAATTGATTGAGCCCCTTAGTATAAAAGTGGTAGAATAATTCTTGGATTGTGAACTCAGAAGCCAGAAAGTAGAGAAATGGTAGGTTGGTCAAAGCATAGAGTTCCACCATAGGGTGTTGTGCATGTGAAAGATGATCCCATGATGAGCCACTCACCACCATAGAGAATTGTAACAATAGGATCAAGAGGATGATTTTTAGGTGGGAGAAAAGCGTTGTGAGACTAACTAAATGTACATGAGTATACCATATTGAAGACGAAGGCTAAAGAGTAACATGTCATTAATTATCTGCACACTTTCTCGGTATGAGAAAGAAATTGAGTGTGGGGGAGATGTTTAGGGGGCCTCTTAGGACCTAATAGTCATCACATATATGTTATTAGACATTAAACTACATGATAATGAGTAATAAAGTAAGAATATATGTAATAAGTGGTAAATGTAACTAAACAAAGGATTAGTTGGAGAGGGTGCAGTTGCTCCAATCATTTACCTATTGTATAAATAACCCTAAATATGGAATACAAAATTGGAATGGAATTACTTCCCCAAATATATCTCCTTCTTTCTTGGGATGTCTTTGTTTTGATGTGCATTCCAATGTAGCCTCTCTCTTGTATGCTTGCCTCAATTGCCTAGACTACAACACTACCTTTGTTAACATGTCTACATGATTCTAGCTAGTATGTATGTTTTCCAACTTCAATTGTCCATGTTCCAAAACTTATTGTATGAAATGGTACCTAAGATGTATATGCTTAGTATTAGAATGGAAGGTTGATTTCTTTGCAAGATGAATGGAACTCTGGTTGTCATAGTTTAAAATGTTATTCTCCTATTGCTTTCCCAATTCCTCCATAAACCTATGTAACCAAATTATCTCTTTACTAGCCTCTGTGGTAGTAACATACTCTGCTTCTATTGTTGAAAGTGAATCAATCTTTTGCAATTTTGAAATCCAACTTACTGTTGTTCCACCTACAGTAAAAACATACCATGTGGTGCTCCTCTTTCTATCCTTATCACCTGCCATATCTAAATCAACATGTCCCTATAGAACAATGTTTGAACCTCCAAAACATAATTCTTGAGTAGTAGTACATCTCAAATACCTGAGAATCCACTTTACTACCTCCCATTTTATTTACTTGGATTGTTCATATACTTTCTCACAACTCCCACTGCATGTGCAATATATGGTCATTTGCACACCATCATATACATCAAGCTATCAATTGTTTATTAATAAGAGACCCTAGACATGTATTCTATCTGCTCCTGTGTCTTAGGACACATTTTCTTGGTTAATTTGAAATGTATGGCCAAAGGTGTACTAATTGGTTTTGCATTTTGAATTCTAAACATGTACAATGCCTTCTCTATGTACTCACCCTAAGGCAATGCCAATTTTGATTTTTTCTTGTCTCTTTTTATTCTCATACCAAGGATTTTCTTTGCAGCACTCAAATCCTTTATCGTAAATGAATTAGCTAATTTCCTTTTGAGAAAATTTATATCTTTCATGTTAGACCCCGCAACAAGCATGTCATCTACATACAATAGCAAGATAACGAAGCTTTCGTTTTCTATCCTTTTAAAATAAACACAATGATCAAAATGACATCTACTATAACCTTGTTCTATCATAAACCTGTCAAACTTCAAATACCACTTCCTTGGATCTTTCTTTAGGACATACACTATCTTCTTCAACTTGCATACCAAAATTTTCCCTCCATTTGACCTCATACCCATGTGGTTGTTGCATATAAATATCTTCCTCCAAATCCCCATCGATAAAAGTTGTTTTTACATCTAAATTTTCAAGATGCAAATCTTCTATTGCCACAAGACTTCAAATAGTCCTAATTGAAGTCATTTTAACAATAGGAGAAAATATTTCATCAAAATCTATACCTTTCTTTTGTGCAGACCCCTTTACAACAAGTCTAGCCTTGTACCATTTTTTTCCTCCATCTTCTTCCTTAAACTTGTAAACCAATTTATTATGAAATGCTCTTTTTCTTGCAAGAAACTGAACCAAGTCCAAAGTCTGGTTATTTACCAAAGAATCCATTTCCTCTTTCATGACTTACTCCCACTTCTTTTTAGTGTCTACCTGCATTGCCTCTTCATAATTTTCTGGTTTACCATAATCAATCAACAATAAATAATAAAATGAAGGACAATGTCGTTCAAGGGGTCTACTTAACCTGGTATATCTTCTAACAACACTTGCAGGAGTTTGAGGTGCATGTTGCTCCAATTGTTTTAAATTTTGATTTTTTGGTACCTTTGGAATTTCATTTTCTTTGATTTCATCAAGCAATGTGTATTTTGTGTTTTCCTTTTCCTATTTCTTTTCCTGCAAATTATCTCTATACACAAAATTTTCATTGAATAACACATCTCTACTCCTAATGATTTTATGATTTTCATAATCCCATAAGAGATAACCAAAATAATTAACACCATATCCAATAAAGGTACACTTATTGGATTTTTCCTCAAGATTCGTTCTATTTTCTTTATCAATATGGACAAATGATTCACAACCAAAAGTCTTCAGAAATGAGTACTTTAACTTTTTACATGTCCATGCCTCATATGGAATGCCACCATCCAAGGAGATTGAAGAACCTCTGTTTATTAAATAAACAACAATATCTATAATGTATTCCTAGAATTATAAGGGTGACCCAACATGCAATCTCATACTCCTTGCACGTTCCATGATTGTCCAGTTCATCCTTTTTAAAACACCATTTTCTTGTGGTGTTCCTAGAATTGTGTTCTCTCTACGAATCCCATGGTATGAACAATAATCATCAAACTCCTTGTTATAATATTTACCTCCATTGTTTGGTCTTAGACACTTCAACCTTTTTCCTATCTCATTCTCAACCAAATCATTCCATTTCTTAAAAGTGTCAAAAACATCATATTTTTTTCGAATGAAATAAAACCAAGTTTTTCTAGTTGCATCATCAATAAAAGTAACATAATTATGAGATCCACCAAGAGATGATACTTGAGATGGTCCCCATACATATGTGTGCACAAGCTCTAGCTCTAACTTTTCACTCTTATTTTCCTTTCCGACTCTAAGAAATATGACTCTCTTTTGGTTTCCATAAACACGGTGTTGACATAAATCCAAATCAATTTGTTTAAGATCTAGCACCAAATTATTTTTGTGAAGTATTTGCATCCCCTTTTCACTCGTGTGTCCAAGATGATGTTGCAGTGTTGTATCCACTCCTTTATAAGCTAAATAGATAGAAGAGTCAACATTACCAGTACATAAATACAATGTACATACCTTCTCTCCTTTTGTCATTACCAATGATCCTTTAGTTACTTTCCATGCCTTATATGTAAATGTAGATATATAGCCTTCACTTTCCAACTTCCATGTTGAAACTAGATTTCTTCTTAGATCTGGTATATGTCTCACCTCTTTTAGTAACCATTGGTTTCCATTCTTTTCTTTTATTTGTACCTTACCCATTCCAACAATTTGACATGGTTCATCATCACCCAGATAAACCTGTCCAAAATCACCTTGAACATAATATTGGAAATATTTCCTATGGGGTGTGGCATGAAATTAATACCCTAAATCTACTACCCAATATTCAATAATATTATCTAAATTAGAAAGAATCAAAGCATATTGTAACACATCACCTATTAAATTTGCTTCCTGATTTTTCTCCTGTTGTCCATCTATTTGTTTCTTAGGAGCTCTGAAATATTTCTTTAGATGTCCTTTCTTCCCAGAATTCTAGCACTCTATCTTTCATAGTCTGGATTTGGATCTGCCCTTCCTATCATTATTGTGGTTCCTTGAGCTCTTTCCTCTTTCATTTTTTCTTCCCCTGTTCTCCATGGTCAACACATTACTTGATGTCTCACATGTTCTTTTCCATCGCATTTCCTTGCTAAGGATAACACCAACAACATCATCAAATTTTAGAGTTTTTGAACTAGAGCACAATATTAGAAGATCCCTAACCTCATCACCAAAGTCTACTCCTACATAACTTAGTTGATTACTAACCGCATTAAATTCATTTAAATGGTTGGTAACAAACCCACCTTTTGACATATTCATATTAAATAATTGCTTCATTAGAAATACCTTATTAGAGGCCGATGATTTTTCATATAGTTTAGCCAATTCCTTCATCATATCCTCCATTGTCATTTCTTTTGAAATATTGAAAGTCACTAGCTTTTCCAAGCACAACCGTATCATTCCCAATGCTTTTATATCAAGAACCTCCCATTCTTCGTCCTTCATACTCACCAACTACTTTTCATTTCTATCCAATGGTAGGAAAATATCCTTATGATATAGAAAGTATTCCATTTGCATCTTCCATAACTAGTAGTTTTGGCAGTTAAACTTTCTGACCTTAAACTTTCGATCTTCCACCATTGCTCCCACTCGAACCAGGAACCCTCTTTTCATGTGAGTTACATTTTTCTCTGATACCAATTGTTAGAAAAACAAGATCACAAAGAAATAAAATAAAAATAGATACAGAAATAAAAAAAACAAAAGATACACAATACAATAGTGACACATATATACATGACTCACCCAGTGTAGGCTACGTCCACAAGAGAAATTGTCAGGTCCTTCCTTTATTATTATTATCCAGCAAATGAAGGGATACAACCTACAACACACTTGTTGTAACTTCCTCTTCTTTCTCTCACAGTCTCCTCTCTCAGAATACAATAGTCACTCTCATTCACAATTTCAATACAATTTTCTTATACAAAAATGGTTTGCCTTTCTTTGGGCGAAAAACCTAACATAAATTCTACCGTCAGATTTGTGACCTTATAATGAATGGTTCACATTGACTACAAAATTACAATATTTTACAAGAAAAATTTCCCAGAATTTTCCTCGAGTGCCCACTATCCCCTATGCCCCCCAACTGGGGGGGTAGGTCCCCCCCAGAACCCCTTCATTCGGGGGCTATCCCCCAAACCCTGGGATGAAGTGGAATAGGCATACCTACATATGAATCAGGAAGATAATCAGGCTCCACAACCAACAAGAAGGTGGGTCAGAGTCACTTGCAACCAATTAGAGTGTCTTGAGCAATATTCTAGATGAAACATTTGTGAGTTCCAAAGGGTAAAAACGCCACCAGAGGCCCCTTGCGAGCTCATTTCCTGAATTGCGCTTGATTTCCATATAGTTATGTTGTATTGAAGGAAATCAACATCCTTCATTTTTGTCTCTTGGAGTAGAAGGATCTGAGGGGATTATTTATTTACTAGACTTATAACTAATTCCTTTTTATTTTCTCTTCCCATACCTCTACAGTTCCAAGAGACTATTTTGATCATTTATACAAGTATTTTGGGTTCCCCCTTTTAGGGGGAATCGAGCCACTTTGATTTATAAAAGGTATGGGATCCTTCTTTGTGCATCCAAGGTACTCTATTTTCGAAGATCTATCTCCTTTCGAGATGATGCCTCTCTCCTTTGGTAGTTCAAACTCCTATCTAGTTTTCTTGGAGGGGGAACTGTGTCAGAATTAGGATCTAATTATTCCTCCAAACCGTTCTCAAGTTATCCCTCTCTGTGATCCATATGAGTGTTCTACAAAGGCACCACTTGATTTATTTGTTGATATTCAATGTTCTCCATTGATTCTTGATGATTTGGATTGGTTCTATTTTTGTTTTCTTCTTACATATCTGAGAGAATGCCGTACTGATTTTTGGATGGGAAAAACTCACTGACATTTCTTTCTAAGGAAGTGGTTGTAGTTTCCTGCACTTTTGGATTGGAGGGAGCTCCCGCTTTGACTGGAGCTTTTCTTATCGATGGGACTTGTTTTATGACTTTTTTCTTCCTTTTTGGTCACTTCCATTTCTCTTTTGTCTCCCCTTCTATATTATCCATTTGGGATTTAGGGAATCCCTTGGAAAAATTCCCATACTCATGGAAAATCTTGCATTTGAAGGGGATTTTTTCATAGTCTACCTTCTATAGATAAGAACAATTGTCCAAAGTAAGCGTGATGGTCTCTGGGACACCTTTTTGTAAGTCCACTTCAACTCAAATTCGGGCACAGGTATGAATGCCATATTTTGGATATGCTCGATCTATGTATTTACCTAAAGTATTTTCAATGGATCGAAGGGTCTCATCATTCCAACAATGGAGAGGGAGGAAAGGGAGCTTAACCCAAACTAGGAAAGCTGAGGGGATATCATTTTCAGGGTTAAATTCATGGTTCCAACTATTTATATATATCCCTTTGGACCCCACAAACACGGTCCTCTTCTGAAAATAAGATCCCTATCATTTTTCTCTTCAAACAAAAGTGCATAAAAACATTTCCCGCAAAGAGAGAAGGAATATCTACCTTTTATCATTGGTTTCCAATTTTTTTTTATCCAAACTTATACTGATATGGGCGAGGGCCATATCCCTATGAATTTCCCAATCAAACCATTCTTTGTAAATCAAAGCGCTAACGATATCGAGCTCGCATGAACAGGGACAGTCAAAATCTCCTCAAGTTTTTTAACAAATAAAGATGTCGCAGGCTTGGGTTGTTTGGGTAAAGCAGAGATCATGGAGGTGAAGGTTGGAATGTATTTCTAGGGAGGAGGAGGCTTGGGGGAGGGGAAGGATCCCCTCCAGAGGAGGCCATGTAGGACACAACAAAAAATGGATAGGATTTCCTCATGAGGGAGTGATCCGCAGAGCTATTGTTGAAATGAATATTTTTCTTCATTTACTTAAATGAATGGATGCATTTATTCTATATATTTTAAGTGGGGTTATTATTTTTCTATTACAATTTATTTTCTATCCTTTCAGTCATTTTACCACCTGATCCACTCATAGGTGTAGATGATTTGAATTTTTAAACTTATTTATTGAATACGTATTGAAAATATGAGTGATATAGAGGAGTACCACCTCTATAAAAATGTATAAGGGATATTACATGACTTCTTTAAGTATACCCTAATAGATTGACTCTTGTCCCTAATAGGAAAAGAGATCAACACCTCTTTCCTTAATTTAGCTTGATCTTCTGGAATGAGGTATTCATTTATAAATATTATAGACCCCTTTAAGCTTAGAATTTTACTAAGTATGACATATTTATGGGAATTAGATCTTACCATAACCCAAATCAACCTATCTTTATGTTCAATTATTTTGCCAAACCTTTTTGCTTCTATAAGGATAATTGTTTCAATTTGCGATTTATTTTTTAGTTCCTACTTAACTATTCCTAATGTGTCCTCATCTTTCTTTTATTTTATACCAAAAACTATAAGGTTAAAGGATCTTTTGTTACATTCATGGTCTAACTCTATGAGCTTATTCATTTCCTCTTTGATAAGTTTGATATCCAATTTGCTTTCCACACTATTTAATGTCAAATTTTTAATTAAATTTTCTTCTAGCTCTTTAAGATTATCCCTGAGATTATGATTATCATTTATATCATGTCTTTAAAATTAATAAATAAAATTTAAAATAAATAAATAAAATTTGAAAAAACCAAAAAATTAAAAATATTTAACCATAATATTAAAAACTTAAAAAAGGAATATAATAATAATAAAAATAAATAGTCATGGACATGGCCAAACACCAAGGTATCTCGACTTTGCAAGTGGAAGGAGATTCACTCCTGATCATAATAGATTTAAATCGCTTGAGAGAGGGGGGAAACTCAGGAAAAATCTCCACAAATTGGATATTATCGTATGGATGGACGCATGTCGCAAGCTTGATGCAACACTTCCAGGTGCTAATTCCAACCCAGGTTTGTCGAAGCGCCAACTTAGTGACAAACTACTTGGAAAATGCAGGTGTCCAACAGAACTTCTAAATGATGAAGTGGAATTTGGGGGACCCCACTAAGGTTCCCACTTGGAAAGAATTCATGAGGCTAAACCATATCAACTTGAAATGACACGTGATGTGTCAGGAAGTGGAATTGACAACAGGTGGGGATATGACACAAGAGTACGGGAAAGTCATCGAAAGGTCGAGTGATATGGGCCCAACTGGAGAACCAGAGTATCCCTTCAACACCACCTGGATATACGAAAAGATGGAGGAAAATCCAGCTACCTATGACTCGGTTGGCATCTGTCATGACAGGAGGAATCATGTCTTAGAAAGGGTAGTTGTTCATATAAACCATCTCAATATCCCACAATAATTTGATGGATGTTCGAATGGAATTTTTAGTGTAGCGACTTCTCAAGAAGCGATCAGACGAGTACGTTGGGAGAATACGTTAAAGATCGAGGGTCATTAGTGCAGATTGAGGTTGAATTCCCTCATCATGGTAAGGAGGGAGAAAATATTGGGATCTTGAGTCATATTCATAGGGTAGAGGAGATCCATAATTCGATTAGTTACAGGTTGAATATCGAAAGGATGACAGGTACAACCAACTTCTGGATGAGCCATGCGACAGACATAATCACTTGCTCCTTGGAAAGGAAGAAAGGACCTTGGAACTTGGGGACTGTAGCCCCTTTTGAGCATGCCAGTTTGGTTATTAAATGGGCCTCCAGACAACCCAATAAAAGAAAGGAATTTTTTTATGGGTCATGGACACGTTAGAACTGGTCGATGATCGGAAAGAAACCTTTGAAGTGCTTCATCCATCTCTGGTTAGACAACAGATTTTGGGACTAGTACCATCCTCGATTTATCCAAGAGATAATCTGAGAGGAGCTAGATCTTTGAATTTCTCGAACCATGGCTAGGAAGGGGGAAGGACCAAAAGGTAAACAATCGGATCTATCAACATCGAGAGGCTTGGCTACTCGGTCAAGGTAAGCTCAAGAAACCTGGACTGTCGAGATGTGTTATAAGTACCTGAGCACAAACAAAGAGAAGAAGCACACGATGGGCATTGAGGACGCTGTCAGGCACTAGTGACAACTAACCTTAGACGTAGACATTTTTAGAGAGGTGCATTATTGGGTGGATGACCCTAAATACACCGACACCATAGAAACTAGATACTTCCAACTAGAAGAGATATATTGAATAATGAAATCTATAGTCTCTCGGGTTGTGGATGATCTAAAAATGAAAAGGGTTTGTGTGTACAAATTTACAAGTGTAAGAGTTATGTGATTTAGGCAATTGGATCAAGTTGCAAACACATAAAATAAATGATTTTTTTACTTAACATGAGCAACATACCAGACATAAACAACCATCAAAATTAAGCACATAACAAAACAAAATGATAAAGGATTTCACCCCTCTCTTGGGATACATATCCTAGTCCAGCTTCCAATAGATCATTTTAATTATATGCTCAAAGTGTCAAAATAATTTCTTTACAATGCTCAAAATGAAAAATAGATGGCTTCAATGGCTCTAGAATGTCCAAAAACCCCTAGTTGGGCTCTTCCTGCACCTGGTTTGGCCAAAAAATGGAGAAAATACACTTCCTGCAAGTTTTTCCCCAATAACTTGTTGTATCTTCTTGCCAAAATGCACCTCTATGTGACTGAACCTGGATCCAAGAATTTTTCATGCCAAAAACCCAACACATGCGCCATTCCATAAATTAGGGAAAATTTTTGCATCGTTAGGGGGCATAGGCACCTTTCCCGGCGGAGGTTGTGGTCGCGTGGCCCCATGTGGTCAAGCGTCGACCTACATTTTAGCACCCATCTGACTAACCATTGGATTCTCGTGCTGGGGGTCATAAGGTAGTGTGGTATGTGTGAAGTGACTGAGGGTTGGGGCTAAGCCCTGACCCTTTTCCGCCTGGCACAACGTTTAATGAAAGTTTAAATACTAGTTTAGCACATATAGGTTAAGAACCAATATGCGGGAGGGATGGTATCCCAACCCTTGCCAAGAATTTTCCATACACAAAGGTCCCGGGTTCGACCCCCACAAACTCTATAAAATTTTACACCAACAAACCAACGACGGGGTGCCACGTGCGACCCCTGGTTGGGCCACGTGACACCTTTCCATTCACCTTCCAATATGACATGTTTCAACCATGGATTGGTCCATGTAACCTCACCAAATCAAATTTCCATTTCAGCACCTTCCACGTCAGTCATACGGTCCTATGGTCAGCTGACACATGGACTATACAAATTGTATGGACTATATAGTCAACATTTTTTTGCCTACTTGGAAAAGTGAACATAATGTGATATCTCAACCATACAAACTTCGTTTGATATTTTTAAAGTTGTGTTGGGATCGTGAGGATGAGATCTAAACAATGAGTCTATTTTCAAGCAATTTTGAGCACTTTGATTTTTGAGCATTTTTTTGATCCCCTGGATCACTCCTCCCCATTGGGAAGCTTTTGGAGCCCCAAAAGACTAATTTCATTCAATATGAAGATGAGGGTATAGTTCCCTCACCTTTCCAACCTCAATCCATCTAGCTTTGCTTAGATTTGTGCCTTAAGACCAACACGAAGGTACTCCACATTCCCTCGTTTTGAAGTTCTTATCTTTCTGTCAAGGATTGTATCCTCATGAAATTCTAAAAGATACTTTGGAGAGAAGTGATCTATGGAAGGAATATGAAGATTATCTCCTTTATCATCAATCAAAGGAGGCTCATACAATCTCAAAATCTCAACATTAACAACTTCATACATTTGCATATAAGGAGGCAAATCCAAATAGAAGGCATTGTTACCAATCTTTTCAAGAATCTTGAAAGGTCCATATCTAATTGGTTTCATTTTTTTACCTTCTCCTTTAAGCCTATCCTTGCTAACATAAAGCCAAACTTCATCTCCAACTTGGAAACTATGATCAACACGATGCTTGTCATGTCTTGTCTTGTACTTGGCTTGGCTCTTTTCCAACTATTCTTGTACCATTTGATGCACCAACTGACTTTTTTCAATGAACTTATATACTCTACCAATGTCATAATGAACATCAATAACAACATCCTTCCCAAAGATAAAATATAAAGGAGATTTTGGAAAATAACCAAAACATGCCTCAAATGGAGGTGTTTGAGTCGAAGAGTTCTTAGCCTGGTTATAAGCATGTTGAATGTAGTGTAGGTGCTCATCCCAAAGATTAGGATGTTTGTTGCAGTAACTGCGAAGAAGATGTACTATTTTTGTATTCACCACTCTTGTTTGACCATCAGTTTGTGGATGAAATGTTGTGCTCTTTTTCATCTTGCTGTCCATGAGTTCCCATAAGCTTGACCAAAAGTTCTCAATAAATCGATAATCTCGATCAGAAATAATGGATTTGGACAACCCAAAATGTACCCAAACATGATGAAAGAATATTTGTGTTGTTTTTTCAGCTGTAACCTGCTTCTTACAAGGCATCAAAACACACATTTTTCTGAAACGGTCAACCACAACATAAAGATAATCATGATTCTTTTTAGACATGGTTAATCCTCCTACAAAGTCCATGGGAATGATTTCCCAAGGATGAGAAGGAACCGGAAGTGGAGTATACAATCCTAACTTTCTATTGCTAGGCTTGTAGCACATAAAGAACATCCTATTACATATCTTGAAACACTTTCATTCATTTTAGGTCAATAGAAATAACTTTGCAAATTATCCACCATCTTGCCTACACCAAAGTGGCCAACAATAAGAGAAGAATGTGCTTCCCTTATGGTGTTGACTCTTTCACCCTGTGGAATACATATCTTGCCAAGATGATACAAAAGTTTATCATGCACATGGTAATCCAATTCCTCAACTTGGTTAGAATGACACAAAGTTGCATAAACCTCTTTAAAATCAGCATCTAAAGCATATGGTTCAACATAGCTCTCATGCATGGTAGAATTATTCTTAAGAATAATTGAAGCACTAACAATATGCCTAGAAATCATATCAAAAACTTTTTGATAAATTCCTTTCTTATACCTGATAACCAAGTGGAATTGTTTTAGAAAACCCATCCATCTGAAGTGCCTTGCTTGTTGTAGCTTTGTTTGTGATTGTAGGACCTAGGTATTGCAATGGTTGATGATCTTTGTGAATGATAGTTTCTTTTCCCAACAAATAATGTTTCCATTTTTTCACACTTCGCACCAATTCATACAACTCCTTATCATATGTATGATAATTAATCACAACACCATTAAAAGTTTCAGAATGAAAACAAATGGGCTTACCATGTTGCAACAAGACTGCTCCCATTGCATAGTTACTTGCATATGTTTGTATCTCAAATGGTTGTCTCAAATCAGGAAGTGCAAGAACTAGAGTTGAACAAATATTCTCCTTCAATGCATCAAAATATTTTCGTTGCTTGCCTCTCCATTGGAAAACTTTCTTGATGCTTGTAACTGCATGTAATGGAGCTGCAATTGAAGAGAAGTTAGCAATAAACTTTCTCCAATATTGGGTTTCTCCCCAAAATATTCTTACCTTTGTCACATTGTTGGGCTTGGGCCAATCCAAAATGACTTTGACCTTGGAAGGATCTACTTTTAGTTCTCCTCCTCCAACAATATGTCCCAAGTAAACAAGTGAGGTATTTCCAAACTCATATTTAGACATCTTTAAAAACAACTTTTATTTCTTCAAGACATCTAAAACTTGCTTCACATGCATAACATGATATTCACAATATTTTCTAAATATCCATATGTCATCCAAGTAAGCAATCACACAATCATCAAGAAAAGGCCTTAAAACATCATTCATAACTCTCATGAATGTAGCAGGAGAATTACAAAGCCCAAATGGCATAACCATCCATTCAAAAAAAACTTGATTTGTTTTGAAAGGTGTCTTCCATGTGTCTCCTTCAACAATCCTAATCTGATGATATCCACTTCTCAAATCCAACTTATTAAAATACTTAACATATTTCAATTGATCAAGCAAATCATCAATTCTAGGAAGAGGGTAACGATTTTTTACCGTAATATTGTTCAAGGCTCTGAAATCTACACACATGTGCCATGTACCATATTTATTTGGTACCAAAACAATTGGTGACCTGCATGGCAATGTGCTTGGAATGATAACCCCTTTGTCAAGCAACTCTTGGACTTGTTTTTTAATTGCATCATTTTCCATGACTGACATCCTGTACATACCAATGTTTGGAAGAGGACAATCTTGCTACAATTGAATCTCATGTTGGATACCCCTTTTAGGAGGCAATCCTTTTGGTTCCTAAAACATCTCATCATATTGGTTAACAACCTCATATAAATCAGATTTTAACTTTTCATCACAACTTTGGAAATCTTGTTTTTCAACATTGTCTTTGGGTTTGATCATCAAGATTACAAAGTTCTTACTATCATTGACTAATCTCTTCATTCGTCCAACATTTACAAGTGACAAATTCATATTCTTTGTATGTACTCTAACAATGTACTCAACTCCATTTCTAAACAAATGATATTTGTTCTCATGACGATGAAATATGGCTCTCCTATCATATAAATATGGGATTCCCAACAAAATACCACAAATATCCAATGGAATAACACCAAGATCTACCTCATCTATAAAGTTTGCAGTGATGGAAAATATAAGTTTACATCTTTTTGTCACATGAAATTTGGCATTGTCACATATCCAACCTAGAGGATATGGTTTAGGATGAGGATTAGTTTCATGATGCAACCCCCCCCCCCTTTTTACCTGGCTTCGGCGGGTCTGCTAGCCTCCTATCCTTCAGATCGTTTCTTACTTTTGAGCCGAAGTGGCTCTTTGATTCTGTGCTGGAATCTCTTAAATATATTCTTCCATAGGTCCTTGTGAAACTCAGACTGTGCTATCAAGCACTAGACTTGAGCCTCACCTCCACATGGCTATGGGCGGTAACCATGTTTCTACACCAAAAAGCGTTCCAGGTCTTCGTGTTCCAGGACTTCCAACACATGAACTAATCTAGAATCCCCAAACCCCGAAACCCCGAAAGGGATTAACAATAACTACCTCCTTCCATTCATGTGACCACTCCACACGACCACAAGCTACCTCCAAAGGGCACGTCGCGTTTCGTGACTTCGAGATTTTCGATTACAAACCTCACAAACTCATCCAACACCCAAAATGCCGAACCCCTAACTGAGAGCTAACGGCTTAATCTCCTCCCTTGATTTCTCGTCAATGTGACCCTCGGCTCTGAACTCCGAGCACGTCATGGTTTCGTGTGTCGAGATTTTGTGACTTGTGAGACCAAGAGGTCCTGCACCTTCAATCTCTCGAACGACGAAACATTGAAACTCTTCCACACAAGATCGATAGTCCTAACTATCCCTTGATCAATGACCCACGTTCCTCTGTCTGCTGAGTCGGGACTTCGTGACTCGACACTTTGTGAAGGTTCTCCCTTTCGAACCCCCGACTCCTGAAATGCCGAAGTCTTCTTCTGGACGATCGATGGTCCAGATCACTCCTAGATCAATGACCACAATTACATCGCGACTTCACATATTTTGAGTTTGTGCAGTCCTACCCTTTGACCACTTCAAGTCGTGAGTCAGCGAAATGTTGCTCGACTGCCACACATCCTGTAATGTCCCCAAGGCCGAGCCCTGTTGTAAATCATGTTTCTGAAATGAATTGTAATTATGTTTTATAGGCTGGTGAGCCAAGTTTATATAAGCTGGTGGGCTTATGTGATTATTAGGCCAGAGAGCCTAAGTGTTGAAGGCCAAGAGCCTGATTTTGTACATGTATCTATGCACATTATTAATAAAAATATAAACACTGTCGCGTGCAGACTGACCATGATCAATGAGTGATGGGGGACTAATATTCCATAGAGTGGGCAAGGGATTAGGGGTTGGAAGGTGGGAAGAGGGGATAAGTGTTGATCCTAGGGGCTTGAGTCATTGGGAATAATATTGTAATATTATTCCAAAAAGGCCATGTGAAATATATGTTTTATCCTAAGTTCTTTTGGAATGACAAGTGACTTCCAAATGAAGAGGAATGCGTGTTGATGGAACCCATGCAGTTTCATGGATGACAAGTGTCGACTCAAGTGCATGTAGTTAAAAACTATTGAATTGAGCCATGATGGGGGTTCCTCCTCCATTCTACCTGACTGTCTGAATGTGAACGGTCTAACCTCTGCGAGAATACCCTGGTGCATCCCCGAAAGTCGAAAAGCCTATGTTGATTTCTGAGATAGCCGGTACAACCTCTGTCTGAATAGTTTGAGCCTGTGCATGGGATCTCTGTACACCTTGTGCAATCTCGAAACCAAAACCGTGAGTCTATTTCGTGATTGTTGAGCCTGTTTGGGAAGCCCGTGTTTGTTTTCCCAGTTGGTTGTTGTGGCCACGCAATGCTGGACTACATGTGGCTTACTGGCCAGTGTGAGTTCATTCTTAGCCTACGTGTAACCTCTTTCCAGGTGAGGGAGGTGATTGTTGTTGGAAGAGGCAGGTTGTTAGGCTTGTGAGCAACTCTTTCCAAGTAAGAGAGTTTGTTGGGGAAGTGGTTTCTTCCAGAGAGTGTCCAACACCAGCTTCGAGCTCTGAGACTTCTTGATTCGGCCTGTTGCCAAGACCCAGAGAGGGAGGTGTAGCACTGATGGACTATGCTTGTGAAGGTGTATACTCCCAGGTGGAACATACATGTGGGGAATGAGAGTCCGGGAGTAGTGGGCATAAGATGGCATCCTAGGAAGAATCCTTCTAGTCATTCTGTGCAGTTTTCCCGGTAACCTTAGCCTAGCCTAGGATTCCTTACCTTGGGGTGGAGCTTAGTCCCAGCTCGGGGGTGACCCACTGCTAAGCTTGATGAGCAGCGTGGTCTAAGGCTGGGAGGTTCGTGGAAGGCCTGTATGTGGTTGGTGGAATTACCATCGTTTCAAAGATAAGTACCGGATGATGTTTTAAATACATTTATGCATGTCTGTGTATTTATATTTATCATGTATTCTGTTGTGCATACGAATTAATGTTAAATCCATTGATTATTTATAATAGTTGTAATTATTATATTTACTCTGAGTTTAAATGTGTTTCATTTGCTTAAATGCATGTCTTATATATAGAATTAAGTATGAGATTGTTGTTCTGCGAAGTAGCGTCTGCCCGGCCCAGAATGGGGGCGTTATAGAATGGTATCAGAGTGTTACATAATGGTATCAGAGCGTTACAGAATGGTATCAGAGTGTTACACATCCCTCCTTTGATTTTTTCGTCTGGCTTACACTTTTCCTCCTAGATATCTGACGGTCTGAGTTCTCGTAGGGATTTCATGTATCGCAAGTTCGAAAGAGTTTTCACCTCTGTTCCTTCGAACGCTGAAATGATGAAATCCTCCTTTGTGATAGTTGTCTATCCTCATCTCTGCGCTCTTCCAATTTCGACTGTTCTTCCTCTGGATTCTTCACTGCTACCAGTCTTTGAAGATTTTTCAGTCTCCAAAGGTTTCAAACCTTTGTCTCTTCCTCTGCAACTTCACTTTGGTTTAGTGAATACTCTGCAAGTGTTATCCCTCCTGAGATTTGTCCTTTAGAGGATTCAACCTCTCACACACACCTTGCGTTCTTCGGGACCTCGATAACTCAGAATCGAAGGTCTCTTTGAAAGAAATCTCCTCTCCCACTTGGCATTTTCCCTTCCTGGTTCTTCGACACTTGGTCATTTCTAGACTCTGTGTAGTCCTTGGACCTAGATTCTCAAGTTTCCTTTGTTCTCTCTGAACCCTTCTCTGAGTCGTTTCGTGACTCAGTCAACGCACACCTTGCATTTGGGATGCACACCTTGCATACAAGGTTCAGGAGAAAAACAATTGAAACTTATCCAATTTCGTTACAAACTCATACAATCACCTTCTCAAACTCTCATACATGAAATAATGAAATAAAAACAATATACAGAATACAACATTCATTGATTCATACGTCAAATGAACACAATCCAAGTTCGGGACAATTCTGTCTGTTCTATTACCCATGAAAAACTAAAATTACACAATATTTATCCTACTCTATTTTTTTCTACTCTGTCTATTACATTTTGATCTCATGCATCCTGATCTATTCCAATACAATAATGAAAAACTATCTAAGGACCGGTTCCATGAGATCTCTCGTCCTATTATGAAACCTATCATTTCAAACTTCAAAACTAACACCTACTCTATCATATTACAATAACTTCTAATTACTACCAGATAGAGTCAACACTCCATATCTGTAGTTTCTTACAGTCCTTAGAGACTTTACAAACAAGTTACATTTAAAAATGTTGTTACAAAAATATCTCAACAACCCATTTAAATTATGAGTTAATGCTCGATTTGAAATTCTGTCATTGCTGAGATGTCCTCTATTTGCCTCCACGTGTGCATTGTCATCTTTGAAGGCGATGCTCCTACATCATTTCCAAATGCGATTTCTTTACTGTCTCTTCAGAAATGAGGTTTTCTTGAGAATCAATATCAAATAGAGTATCTATCTTGGTATGCTTTGAAATAACCCTTATGTGGAAAAGCTCTATTCTTTCTTTTTCTTTTTGAGTTTTATTGAGGCTACTACTTGAATAACTAGTACTTGAAATAGAGTCTTTACCTTGAAAACCCATGGTTGTGATTTTTGTTTCATCTCCCGAATCAGATCCTAAATCATGTTGTGTAGTTGCAGTAGTCTTTGGTGTCCCTTTGTTGTTTAAATTTTTAGGTCTCATTTCAGGATGAAGTTTCCAACAATGGTCTTCATTATGGCCATATTTTGAACAATGTTTACATGTGAGTTTTTCTCCCTCTTTCTTGACTGGAGCATTCTTTCTTCCATTTCCTTTGAATTTCCTCTTTCCCTTGTCTCCATTAACAAATGGCTTCTTGTTTCCCTCTTGAGGAGTATTCTTCCCTCTTGCTTCTAGTTGAGTTGCATGTACACAAACTTCATTTAGATTTGTAGGGTTAAACATAAGTATTGTGTGTCTCAAGTAGCTATGCAATCCTCCAATGTATTTGAGTAAATTTTCTTAAGAAAATGAATCTATACCAAAAATCAAAGATCTTCTTCTAAATTCTTGAGTGTATCTTTTCACACTTTGTCCTTTAGCTTGTATAAAAAATTTCCAGTAGCTTTCTACATGTATGCTAATGGATAAAATTTCATTTTAAGTGCAACAATAAAATCATTCCAAGAGGATAAGACTTTACCATGCTTTTTTATGCAAGAGCATCGCTCCACCTCAACAAACGCGCCAACACACAAACATGCAATGGAGAAACAAAGAGGCATTAAACCTCCCATTTTTAAATTTGAAATAATCCTATACGGATTTTTGTGTTGTAAGGTTGTAAATGTCAGGCTGACATTAAAAATGCAGAGCGATGAAAAAGAGCATTGGGTGTATGAGTGGCCCATGAAGAAGAAAGTGAAATGTCCTGTTCAAAAATTATTGGACAAAGGATAGCGAAGGTTGATGAGAGTGTGGCTGAGGCATACTGAAAACCTCAGTGAACTAGATGTTTAGTTCTAATTGATGATGTCAATCAGAGTTCATTTAATGTCAACCCGGGAAGGTAAACTTAGAAGCGCTACCTAAAATATCTAGATCTAGAAAGATTCCTAATATGTCTGAGATCTTAAAGTTCCCTTACAAGAACATATTCATCAAAAACTCTTTCAACAACTAATCAAACCTAGATCTAACAATTGTCAAGACCCTAAGGTTCTCTTACAAGAACACCTGAATTTTAGGATCTCCTACAATATTAGAACATTTAACATAAATTTAAAAGATGAAATGAAACAAATCTAAATCTAATAATTGTATGAGGTCTTATGGTTCTCTTACAAGAACACTTTCAAATAAGACTCTTCCAATATTAGAACATTTTTAACAAAACTTAAGAGCTGAAATCAAACAAAAACATAAATTAAATTATACCTAAAATAAGCAAATCAGCATGCAAGTGAGGCCATGGGGGCCCTCCATAACTCCACAAGCACACCACTTTAAAAGAGACTCAGATGTAGAAGCAAAATCGAAGTATGATTCTTTATTTCAAAATCTCCATTACAAACCAACTCTAAGGTTACAACTCTTTCTAATTCTAAGATTACAAGCTTACCAATGAAAGAGGTAACACTCCTATTTATACAAGAGCTATGATAACAAACTCATAAATGTGATCCACTAATCTCTCTTTAGTTCCATACATCTCTCAACCATCTAGACACATAAACCTATCCTCCATGATATTCTCCATGAGGTCCATGATCTCCTCCATGATATCCTCCATGATCTTCTCAATAATCTCCTGCATGATCTCCTCAAATTCGAATTTGAACATAGAGTGCCACATAAAGGTGCCTATGAAGCTTCTTTTGTACCTACACATGTTAACAAACTCATTCTTATTGTTAGGTATAAGTATAAGCATATTATTTTCTAAAGTTTAACCACAAATCCACTTAAAAATGTTAAGAATTGATAAACTTTGGAAAAGCATACTTATAACCCAAATGAGGTAAATGTAATGATGTGGAGGTGGAATGAAGGTGATATGAAGGTGAAATGGAAGTAATTGTGAAGGTTTTAGTGAATTAATGGAGTGAGAATAGAGACTATTTTGAGACCCTACACTAGAGGAGGAACTGATTCACATATGTGAACCACAGACTGGGAGAAATCTCAGCGATGATGAGGAGAAGAGGTCAGATGAAGATATCGTAAACTGCTAAGTGGGCAGAAATGGATTTTCATGTTGCCAAGTTGGCAATGGAAAGAGACCAGGTGGAGGTCTCATATACTGCCAGAGGAGCAGTGCCAAAAGTTAAGTTTTCCAAGTGGGCAACGAGATGGGATCATTTGATCTCATAGACTGCTAGGTGGGTAACAGAAAATTCGCAAATTGCCAGGTGAGCAGGAAGAAATAAATGAGACTATCTGAAAGTCTCAGGAGCTCAAAAGTGAGTTCATGTCAGCGAGGAGTTCTCATAGATGGATATTCGTGTGGATTTTCAGACCATGTGAATGAATATGATGAGAAGTTAAATACTCTCACCATATAAAAGGAGGATCAGAGGAGTATTCTAGTCATTGGGGGAATTCAGATATTCATACCAGATAGCCCAATTGAGGCCAGAGCATGTGTTGCAAATGCAACAACAGAAGAAGGACAACCAACGGTGAATTTCATGATGAAGGAGTAGATATCAGAATCTTCCCAAGGAAAATAAGAAGAAATGGAGCAGACACTGATGTCTACCCCGACAGAAGGAGATGAGCATTCAAGAGAGTTGCTCAAAATTTTCAGCCAGGAAGCTGAAAAAGAGATGACATTAGCACTAGAGCCTGCAGCAGAAGAGGAAGCATACAACATGGATTTTGTTGATCGGTATGAAGAGTTGGAAGCCCTAGAGAGGAGGGTGATGGTGCAAAGCTTGCACATCCAACAAGATAGGTTGGATACAGATGGAGGAGCATACCAGCCTGTGGAGAAGCTGGAAGAAGTTGGGGTTGAACCAACACAAGGGGAGATTACAGAAGCCAATCTGTTAGAGGAAGAAGTTGAGCAACAGAGGAATAAGCTCAGTGATGAGACTGTAGAACTGAAGTTTGCAGAAGAATGGAAATCTAATGCCACAGGAGAAGAAAATGACATGAGGGATCATGAAGATCCACTCACTGATAAGGAAGAGTTGCAGCCAAGAAGATTGCATAAGGAGAACCAACCACTAGAGAATCTAGACAGAGTGATAGAGGAGATAAGGAAGATGATGTTGAGGTAAGCAGAAGTGGTCATCAAAGGGGAGCTGAATAGAAGAGATCCTGCCATAGAAGCAGGGAAGAAACAAAAGAGGAAAAATAAGCAACAACAATAACAACATAGTTGTAGAGGAGCAGGAGGACAACTCCAGAAGAGAATTTGGGATTCAGGAGGATTTCAACACCAGAGAAGAGGAGGTCATGAGAAGGAGCTCATGTTTTCCCCAGCAAGGGAGTATGATGCAGGAGCATCACTCCACCTCAGCAAATGTGCCAGCATGCAAACACACAATGGAGAAACATAGAGGCATTAAACCTCCCATTTTTAAATTTGAAATAATCCTATATGGATTTTTGTGTTGTAAGGCTGTAAATGCTAGGCCATGCCTTTTTACAGGTAGTGGGTAGGGTTTCCTTTAATGTTTCCTGTAGAAAGTCCAGATCATATTCAGGTTTGGATGAACATTTATAGAATGTATCCGTAGGAGTATGGTGTCGTAACTGAGATAGCGATAGCACTAAGGCGGTGGAGAGGATAAGCTTATAGAGCCCTCTTTTGTAATGATGAAAAAGAGAGAATGATAGAGAGGTCTGGGTAGAGAGTCTTAGGAGGCTTAGGAAGTCTTATAAGTTCTTAGGAGAGCTTGAGAGAACTAGGACTTTGTTACAGTCTAGTTTTTGTAAACATCTGTATAGACACATAAAGATAATAGAAAAACAGTTTTTCCTGCATATCGTGTGTTTATGTGTTATATGTTTTTATGTATTTTCATGGTTTGAATGTGTAACTGGTGAAGTATTGCATGAGTTTCAATTGTTTCTCATCTTTGGGTTTCCAAGTGCAAGGAGTGCACACAATCTGCAAAGAGTGCGTTCACAGAGGTTTAACCTCAAGGGAAAGCTCAAGAGGGATACCATTGAACCTTCATCAGTGGAAGTGCAAGGATTGCACGGGAAGAACTCTTTATCAAGTTCAGAGAGAACAAGAGTTACTGAGGACTCTGTAGAGCTCTTCCAGGTGGGAATTGAGCCAGTGCAAGTATGCACAGAAGAAATCCATGTTGAGTTTAGTAAGAACCAGAGTTACTGAATATTCTATGAGGAAAAGATCTGCAAGGAGTGCATCGAGCAGAAGAACACCATGAGGGAGAGAAGTATTTCTTGTTCAAGAAATCCTTCGAGATTCTGAGTTTGAAAAAATATAGAGAACACAATGTGTGCGTGGGAGATAGAAATGTTCGAGGAGATCAAGCTCAGAAGGGACAACACATAGATTGTGAAAGAGTCAAACTTATTCTAAGTCTGAAAGCTCAAAGGAGGGATAAAGCTATAAGAGCAAAGCGAGACCGGGTCCGTGGGAAGAAGTTCAAAGGCCGAGACCTTTCGAACACTGAAAAATATTCTAATTCAGGAGAAGGTGGAAGCTCATGAGGAGGAGCGACAACAACCATTCGATCGGTTGTGGAGAAGAAGATGGATCGTTAGATCTACGTCCAGGCAGAGGAGAAATGAGCGTAGGGGAAACCTATCGCAGCCGTCATATCTGAGTGCGTGGATCAACATCCATTGGATCCAGAGTAATGTACATGGCTTTTAACTCTTGGGAGTGCATAAGAGAGAGGGTTTTGTGAAATTGTGAAATCCCGACATCATCGAAACTATCCATCGGAAGGGATGTGTGGCGAGTGATCAGCGTTTCGCTAACTCCCACATCAAGGAAGTCAAAGAGAAGAGTTCGAAGTAATCGTGAAACCCAAAATCATGACTTGATTTGAGCCATTATATTGATAGAAGCCTGAGCCATTAGATTCGGGTGCTCTAAAATATCGACATTTAGGAAGTCGGGAATGTGGAATAAGTGTTAACTTGGAAGTTGCAAGTCGCAAAATCCTGATTTACGAAGGAGAATCTGGATCGTTGGGTCCAGAGGGGATACGTGTCAACAGATCGGGAGATCCATAAGGAGGCAGAGGCTGAAGTGTTGAAACAGTCGAAGCCCAAAGACGCGAAGAGCCGAGAGTTGTCGATTTGTGAGAGGACATTTGTCCCCAGATCGCGAGCTTTAGGGAAAGTTAAGCTAGATTTTCATTTTTGAGAATTGAAATAGTCAAATATCGAAGAGCCGAAGAGCCGAAGTGTCGGGGAGATGAAGCACCAAAGGCCAAAGAGATTATGAACTGTTAGATCACGTGAATTGAATCTGAGCCACCGGACCAGGAGAGGAGATGTGGCGGAAATATTTGAACTCGGGGTAAAGTTCCGGAGCAATTCATAGCCGTCAGATTTAAGAGGACATGTGGCAGGATTCTGCATATTTGGGAAGAAGGAAAAGGGTTGATATTTGAGACCTCAGAAGCCCAGAATCCTAAGAGGAATCCTAAGGACTGTTGATCTAGTCGAGGAGGTCAAGGACCCGAAGCAAGAGAACAACCGTTGATTGGGGATATACGTGTCAGCAGATTTTCCACTCTGGGAGATGCCCAGTCAGAAGAGGCGAGAACTTGAGAATTGAGATCCCCGATAACCAGACTCACGGAGGAGACCCTGGCCATAGATTCAAGGGGACAGGTAGCAATAGATATTCCATTCTAGAATATTTTCACGCAGAGGAGAGAGGAGTTTGAGAATTGAAACTCTCGGAGGCCGGAAAGGCGGAGTCAACAATAGTCATTGATTCGAATAAGACTACGTGTCGGCAAATCATACAGATCTATGGAGACACATGGAAGGAAGAAAGAAGAGCACAACGAAGATCAATAATAGTCGTTGATCACAAGCAGCGCCAAAGGATCATGAGATCGACGATCGAGAAGGATTGTGGGGTTAGGACATGCTTGAATGATAATAATCCTTGGGCATACCATGATTTCAATGACGGTTTTGGAAGGGAGATACGTGGCAGTTGGAGGAGGATTGTGGGGAAAAAAGTGGGTTGGTCTAAAACCACTCTTTCACATGCCCGCAATCTAGCACAAGGGAATAGCCTAGGGTCATATGAAGGAAGGTGCTAGTAAAGAGGAGCTAGCGCCCATGAACTGAAGAGTGATGGAACGCGCAAACATAAGGTGTGGGTATTACAGGACCTACGCAAAAGGAAGAAAAGGGGCTTGTGTATAATTTCTAGGTTCATTCAGGAGCCCGCAGAGTCAATCCAAATCGACACTTAGAACGATCCAGAGACTGGGAGTTCATAGAACCCCGAAGGGGAGAGGGGGGCTACATAAATTTTTCATGTTCTCTTGAGTTTTGGCTTCCCACCAAATGAGTGTTGCACTTTCCAATATAAGAGAAGCAAGTTGAATCTTAGTTTCACCATATTTGATTCTTTGTATCCTACAATACACTTCAATCTGACTAATCCATTTATCCAATTTCTCAGCATTCACCTCTCCATTGTACATAGGCAATTAAAACTTAATATCAAGCTTAAGCAAAGGAGTTTGTGGAGGAATTTTACCATGTTCGTTTGGATAATTTGGAGGTGGTTGTGAAATGGTAGAAGAAGTGGAATATGGAGGTGAATGAGGTGGAGTATCACCATTCCCTCCCTTTCCTTTTGGAGTTTTATCACCACTATCTTCATTACCTCTTGGAGGATTTGAGCTTTCACCTTGCAACCTTGCATTCTTTTCTTCAAATAATACTTTCACCATTTTTGTCATATCATAAAAATATTTTCTGAAAGTTTCATCTTCTGAAGTAGGGATTTCACTACTCTCCTCATGAGCCATGCTTGGTGAATGTCTCCTTGAAGCCTGAGGTGAATGTATATTTCTCCTTCTTGAAAGTTGAGAAATTGGCTCTACAAGTTGACCTTCTCCTCTTGTGAGCTTCAACCTTGTAAGCATCAGAAAACAAAACACTTGCAAACAATCAAACCTTCAAAAACCTTTGCTTTGATACCAACTTGATCTGAAAATGAAAAAGGTTTGTGTGTACAAATTTGCAAGTGTAAAAGTTATGTGATTTAGACAATTGGATCAAGTTGCAAACACATAAACTTAATGCATTTTTTACTTAACATGAGGAGCATAATAGACATAAATAACCATCAAAAGTAAGCACATAACACAACAAAATGATAAAGCAGTTCACCCATCTCTTGGGATACATCTCTTGGTCCAACTTCCAATGGATCATTTTCATTATATGATCAAAGTGTCAAAATCAGTTCTTTACAATGCTCAAAATTCAAAATAGATGGCTTCAATGGCTCTAGAATGTCCAAAAATCCCTAGTTGGGCTCTTCCTGCACCTGGCTTGGCCAAAAAATGGAGAAAATACACTTCCTAGAAGTTTTTCCCCAATAGCTTGTTGTACCTTCTTGCCAAAATGCACCTCTATGTGACTAAACTTGGCTCCAATTTTTTTCCGTGCCAAAAACACAACACTCGTGCCATTTCACAAATTGGGGCAAATTGTCGCACTGTTAGGGGGCATAGGCACCTTTCCCGATTGGGGTTGTGGTCGCGTGGCCCCATGTGGCCAAGCATCAGCCTACATTTTAGTACCCATCTGACTAACCATTGGATCACCATGCTAGTGTTCATATGGTAGTGTGGTATTTGTGTAGTGACTGAGGGCTGGGGCTAAGCCCCAACCCTTTTCCACCCAGCTCAACATTTAAGGGAAGTTTAAATACCAGTTTAGAACATATAAGTTAAGAACCAATATACAAGCGGGCTAGTAGCCCAACCCTTTCCAAGACTTTTCCATACACAGAGGTCTCGGGTTCGACCACGTGGAATCTATAAAATTTTACACCAACAAACCAATGATCGGGTGCCATGTGGTGACCCCTAGCTGGACCACATGGCACCTTTCCATTCGCCTTCCAATATGACCCGTTTCAGCCGTGGATTGGTCCATGTAACCCTGCCAAATTAGATTTTCATGTCAGCACTTGCCATGTCAACCGTATGGTCGTATGGTTAGCTGACACATGGACTGTACGAACTGTACAAACTGTACAATTAACAATTTTTTGCCTGTTTGGAAAAGTGGAAACAACGCGATATCTCATCCATATAGACTTTGTTTGATCCTGTTCAAGTTGCGTTGGGATTGTGGGGACGATATCTACACAATGAATCCATTTTCGAGCAATTTCAAGAACTTTGATTTTTGAGCATTTTTTTGATCCCTTGGATCAGTGGCTCAGGCCAAAAGGGGTAATGACTAGAACATCAAGGTGATTGAATTTATCGATGGAAAATTTAATCTATTTTGTCGCTCGCAATTCGGGATCAATTTCAGAGTTAGGCAGGAGACCCATTACTAGCTCTCTACTCGAATGTGGGATTGTCTAATTCAAATCAAGGATAACGACATACCAAGCAAGGTGACTAACAATCTTGGAAAAGGAAACAAAGGCAAGGAGCATATGGAATACCTGGGAAGACTCAACAATCCAGATGTTGGATTCTGATATTTTGTTTCTGGGTTTCATTTCTTTTTTGCATTTCATTCTTGTCTTCCTTAAGTTTAAATCCTTATGGGTATATACAGTTCTCCCTCCGCTTTTTTTCCTTTCAAAGGGGGCTATGTGGAATGATTTGATCTATATCAGAATGTTTAGCTTATATTAGGCACCATTGAGGGGGACCGTTTCTGTTTTGGCAGCCCCCATCTCAGAATCCTAGGGTGGTATGTTTATACTTTTATCAACAAAGGGTCTTGGTTTCCTCTATGGTAGGCCCTGTCTGGTGGGATTGTACTTTTATTGTCTATAAATAAAAAACTTCTGCCTATTTTTAGATTAAAAAATAATAATTAAAAAATTAAATAATAAGATAAATCAACACAGATCCATCTTAATTACATTTTTTTTTGTAATTAAGTGGCTATTGTATTAATTATAGACATAATTTACAGCATAAACATAACTTCTGTATCCCAAAGAGACTATGACAATCTCTTGGGAGAAAAACAACCTGTCCTATAGGGGAAACTAGGCTACCAAACTTGTCGTATGTCTCAAAAATCTTAAAAGAATCAGTCTTAACAGGTTCATGTCCACTACAAAGATTTTCCACATTATGTAAAACTAGATAGAATAAACAAAAGAAAAGACTAAAACTAGAGCCTCCACTATCACTATTCATGAGAAACCTAGGAGAATATGGGTCCTAGGTCACCTTGTCAAGCAACAATAGTTGAAGATTTAGGTATATCTTTATTTCCCACTGGTGGAATGAAGGTCCCACCTTGACGATGAGCCATCCAAGTGATCACCTCTAACATGTAAGAATTCTGAATTTCTAAATCTTACAGTCGACCTTTCAGCTGTTGAAATCTTTCCTCCTTGGGAAACATTCCTAAAGAAACCATTTTTTTTGTATGCCAGTATAGTTCTAGAGAGAGGAAGAATTTGGAGTTCCTGGTCCTGGTGTAGCTAATATCAGGAATAAGACCCCCCACCTAAAACTCAACCTCTTTGTCATCCTTAAATTCTTGAGTGAGGTGAACTTCCTCTTTAAGGCCCCACATAGGGGCTTTGTCCTTCTCAGGAACAAAGTCGTCATAAAACTATGTCAATTCTCTTATCGCTTTGGCAGCATGAGACTGGTTCACAAAGGGGGAGAAAGGATTATGTCCCCTTGGACTCAAGACAGGAAATACAATTGAAAGAGAAAAATTGAACGAACGAGACCAAGAAACAGAATAAACCCAAATCTTGGTAGTATCCCAAACACAACTCCAACTATAAATTTGTTCCTAGCTCGAGTTGCCTCTTATCCCTCAGGGGACCCCTCTTTAATTATGTAGTCTGCTCATGAATGGGGGAATCATGAAAATTCATGTCCGTATCCTCCTCTCCATTCAACCATTCATCTTCATGAACCAAATGTCCTCGATCATTCCCAACACTGATGCCAAATCCAAATGGGGGCACAATCCCTGCTCTATCTTTGTTATGAGACTAGAGTGTTCTATTCATGTAAATGGATCCCCACTCATCAACATAATCCTTTCTAGACAATTTTGACCCCTGAAGTACCCCATCTTCTCACAATGAAGTGACAAGTCTAACTGCTGAGGATCCTTCCTCTGTTTCATGAGGCCAGAGGGATTTGTCATGCTTCACATCGTCTTTATTTTCACCATCAATACCATTGTTTGCACTCAATCACAGGAATACACCAACCATCCATTGCATTAAGATATCAGGAACCTTGGAGGGGATGGGTGTATCATGAATTTGGATGGGCACAACCATCTATCCCCTTGGGCTTAGCACCATCTCCCATGCATCAACCCCATCACTTGGTGATCTTGAATGAACCTTGTCCGGGGTTGATTACAAATATTTTAAATACAAAGATAATTACATTTATATTTCATTTTATCCCTCTCAATTATTATTAAATCCATGGTTAATATGTATCTATGTTCAATTTATTAAAAAAAGGTGGCCACCACAATCTAATTGTCTTATATTTTACAAATCAAAATTTCCCTATCTTGTCAAATCCCATTAGTGTTCTTGGTTTTCATGGGCCTCGTTCTGCATGGTGACCTAGGTTTGAAACCACTGGGAGGAGACACCAAAAAATCCATCCAGCTAAGGGTTGGTGTGGCCCAGGCCAGGTGCGATCCCCAAGTGATTTTGATGGCTTAGATGCCCCTGGATCACGATTTCTCAACCACAAGATAGTCCCACAGGTCACGGACATACTAGAAAACCACAAAAAAATCCCCTTATCTTATAGTACAAAATTTCATTCAAATTTAATATCCATACATAAGCATAAACAACCATTGTAAACAATAAGTCTAACCAACTATCCCACCCACTTAAAAAAATATGAAAAAGAAGAAATACAAGTAATGTTGTTGAGGAAAAAATGTATGCATTGGGTCACCATGCCCTTGGAGTCAACCCCCATCCATCCTACACAAGGTCAATGTTCATGATAAAGGGCTCTCATCCATCATGTTTTTTACTTTGACCTAGTAATATTCTATGCTTCACAAATGGCTAAGGACAACCACAAGTACTTTTCATTCTAGTGTTGTGGAATTAGGATCCATATGTGGTGTCATTCTCTTTGTTCTCTCATTGCTTGACCAACATGAGGGTGATTTATACCTTCAAAGTGTTGGAACCTATAAAAGTGTGATAAAGGGGTTAGTGAATTAGCAGGCGGTTCCTTTCTCATGGTGTAGGGTGTGCCCCAAAACTCTAATAACCAATGCAAATGTGCCATGTACATATCAAACTTATAGAACTAAACAATAATCTATAATAAAGGTTTACACAAATCATGTGATGCCATTGTACTAGGTTTTTTAAAAGAGTTTGTTAGCTTGGGTTTTGTTTAACAATTTCATTCTTTCTTTTTTAAATAAGAAAGATGACTCCTATTTTAATAAGTTGTCATGCTACATTGAATCTGATGACCCAAGGAAGAATAATATCTGTTGGAAAATTGGTTTTAATTGATGTCAACCTTAGAAGAATCCCTAAATCAAATCCCCAAAACCCCTAAAAGCGATGATGATGTGTCCACTTGGAGAAGCCTTGAAGAGCCTTGAAGGAGCCTTGAAATAATTGTATATAACTCCAAAGTGGTCCCCTTATGGCATATATTTTAAGCATGGCCCTCACGGGATAATATAAAATATGGTATTTTCCACATTCCCACTTTTATTTGTACACAAATGGAGCCCACAAGATGTTCAATATAAATATTACAATCCTACAAATGTCCAAGATAAAGATTGCAAGATGGAATTTTTACCCTATATAACTAACTCAAATGGAAGCACAAGTTACATGGTTGGAAATATTATTCTGATACCTTTCCAATGGTATATTTAAGTCCCTCTAACTCCCTAGGAATGAGGAGATATGATTTTTTCCGTTGGATAACCCAACCAGAAAATTGAGGTCGGCTCAACTAATTTTTTGGGGTAAAATTACTATAAATACAAGATACAATTTTTCATTTTTAGTGTAACCAAAGAAGAGATCAAGTCTGAGGTGCACTCAAGGTGTTGGGGTGTCTTTTTGGTGTTTAAGGGAAGTCTAAAGGATTCTCTTAATGTCTTTCTTATTCTCAAGGTATGATATGAGGTTGTGATGTTGTTATGAGTGGATGTTGTCGTGAGTGGATGTTTCCGTTAGTGATTACATTTTGGGAATTATTTTATGAGGCTTACTAGGGTTTGAAGGATTTTCTACAGAATGAAGCATGCATGTGAAGTCATAAGTACTCTATGTATGAAGATATTGGATTGGTGATATCTTATTGACTCGGTGCTTAGTTGATAAGATTGGTGTATTCATTCAACATATTGGTGCATGTGCTTTAGGGAGTGGGTTCTTCCTTCCAGTTGGATTTGGTAAAGCCAAGGGGTTGGTTCCTCCTTCTAGTTGGTAATGGTAAATCAAGGAGTTGGAGCTTCCTTCAGGTTGGTGCCTGTAAATTAGGGGGTTGATGACTCCTTCCAATTGGTGTTGGAGAATCTTGGAAGTTGGTGCTTCCTATGAATGTAATATGAACATAATATAAGAAAATAATTGTGTGTTTTTCTTTCGTTTGGGTTTCCATGTAAAAAATCATTGTGTTATGTGTATGGTTTTTTTTTTGTGATGATGAATGGAATTGTTAATGGTTATTGTTTACATGTTGTGCTTAAAGTTAAAAATGGTAAAAGTTGATCAATACTAATTCACTCCCCGCTCTCATTATTGGTGAATATTATAAAAATTGGTATCAAAGTAGGTTCCTTCAGGAATAATCTAACCACTAGAAGGAATGTCATGGATAATCAAGGACAATTTACAAAAAAATGGAACACCATTGTTTGATGGGAAAAATTATACTTTTGGAGCATAAGAATGAGAGCATTTTTCCAGGCACAGGGATTTGATTCTTAGAAAGATGTAGTAAATGGATACACTGCACCAAATCCCCCCCCAATAGATAATGCTAGGAAAAATATCAATGAATACAATTCAAAGGATATGAATTCCATTCTAAGTGGTCTAACATGTTCATAATTTGTTAAAGTTATGCATTGTGATTCTACAAAGGAAATCTGAGACAAGCTCAAGAATATTTATGAAGGAGATGCTAAAGTCAAAGGGGCCAAGCTTCATACTTACATATGACAATTTGAACATATGAGAATGAAGGAAGATGAAGATATTGCAGCCTATTTTGTTCGAGTTGATGAAATTGTGAATATTATAAGAGGACCGGGAGAAAATATTGAAAATTTAGTTATTGTGAAAAATATATTGAGATCTCTTTGAATGAGATTTGACCCTAAAATATCAACTCTAGAAGAAAGACAAGATATGGTTGTGTTGAGCACGGATGAATTACATGGAATACTTAAAGCATATGAAATGAGAACAGAACATGAAAATCCATCAAGAAGGGAAACAAATTTCAAAGCCTCCAATAAGACAAGAAAGAACAAGCCATGGTCAAAACCCTACTCCAACAATAGTGATGATTCAGACAATGAAGAAGAAGCCAACATTGTGAGAAAGCTGAAAAGAGGAATTGACGAGTACAAAGGTAAGCTTCCTTTCAAATGATTTAAATGTGGTAAAGTAGGCCATTTTTCTTCCAAATGTACTTATGAAAGGGGTTGAGATAATGATGAAGAATAAGTTCCTAAGAAAGAAAAGAAATATCATAAAAGAGACAAGGAAATAAATAAAGGAGTATTTTTGAAAAATAAAATCTTGTATTCAAAAATTGATAGTTTCTCATCCGAAGAAGATGATGATAGTGACAATGAATCAAGAAGAGTACTCTTCATGGAGTTAGAGACTCAAGAGGAAACTACTAAAAATAATGAAGGAGATGATGAAGAAAAAAGAGAAGTGAATCATGAGGAAGAATTGTTCAATTCCTTAAGTGATCTAAGAATTGCAAGGAAGAAAAACAAGTCTCTCAAAGAAGAGTTAAGTAAAATAAAGAAAGGCTTTCAAAACCATAATTTTTTTTATGAAGAATCCAAGCAGACTATCATAGATCTAAAGATTCATTTGGAAGAAGCCAAAGTGATTGAAGAAACACTCAAGAGACAACTGGAAGAAAAGAAGAAAATAATGGAGAATCTAGAAGTTGAAATAGTCTCACTAAGAAAGGAACTACGAAAGAAGGACATCCAACTAAATTTTGGCATAGCACCAAAATAATGGATGAAATCATCTGCAATAAAACCCCATTATATGAAAATTCTGGACTTGGATACAAACAAAATAATATTTGTGAGGGTTCAATCTCCATGATGACATAAAATGAAGAAGATCAAAGAAGTTATGCAGATACTATCAAGGGTTCCATCAAGAAAGAAGAATGAAATCCTCTAAAGGAGGACATACATAAATCAGAAATAAATAAGAATCAAGAAGAATATCACGCACTCATAGGAACATGGAATGAACAACCAACAATGAATAAGACCCAAGAATAATATCATGATTTAAAAATAATAGCACCAACCCACCCATACCCAGGTACCAAAATATTTTTCTTGGCTTGTGTTATTCTTGCAATAATTGTTGGCATAAAGCCATAAATTGTAGATTCTATGCCAAGGGAAGAAACACCTGGAATAGAAGTAGCTATGAAAATCCCAAGAATCATTATGAAGGAAATTATCCCAGAAAGTCTTGTGAGACATTTGACATAAATTATAACAGTTTTAGTGCTCTGGGTTATGAAATTGAATGCTACAAATGTAACAATTTTGGACACATAGCTAGAAATTGTAGAAGTGACTTGATAGTTTCTTCAAGGGAAACTGGGCATGTTCCTTTTAATCATATAGGGGAACAACAAAGAACTTGGAAAAGGAAGCAAGAATATTTGAAGGTTAAGGAATGTGGGTTTTCCTTACAAGCCCAAAATAGAAGAAGGCATTGGTATATTGACCATGGATGCTCAAAGCATATGACTAGATACAAAAACATATTTGTAACATTAAATAAATAAAAATAAGGGTATTCCATGTTTGGCAATGATAACTTAGCCAAAATTATAGAAAAAGGCATAGTTAGTCTTGGAAACAAAGATGTTGTGGCAAAAAATGTCCTACTTGTTGAAAATATGAAGCATAACTTGTTATGTGTCAGCCAAATGTGTGATTAGGGACACACACTTATATTCAATTCAAAAGATTGTGAAATAAAGAAAGAAGGATCAGGCAGACTAGTGGAAATAGTGACAAGGACTCTAAACAACATATGCATCTTGAGTAAGATCAAAGAAGAACAATGTTGTTTGGGAAAATAATATGAAAGTTGGCTTTGGAATAGGAGAATGGGCCATATACACTTTGATAATCTTGTCAATATTAGAAAGAAGAAATATGTAAGAGAAATTATAGAAATTACAAAGCCAACGAATATTATGTGCAAGCACTGTCAGCATGGAAAACAAGCAAAAGTTGAATTCAAGACAAAGGTATACTCAATGAAAAAACCATTGGATATTGTATACACTGATTTGTGTGGTCTCACTATAAAAAAAGGACTGGATGGTGAAGAATACTTTATGCTACTCATTGATGACTACACTAGAATGACCTAGGTTTTCTTCCTCAAGAAATAGTCAAAAGCTTTCGAATGTTTCTAGGTATTCAAGGAACTGGTTGAAAATGAAACTGATTTGAAAATCAAATGCTTAATATTAGATAATGGAGGTTATTTTACTTCAAATGAATTCATGGATTTCTGTTAAGAACATGGAATAAAAGGATAATTCTCAACAACTAGAACACCTCTGCAAAATGGATTTGTTGAAAGGAAAAATAGAATTGTACAATAAATGGCCAGAACCATGTTGAATGACTCCAAACTAAGTGATATATTTTGGGGACACGCAGTGCATACAATCATTCATATCTTGAACATATGATTGATCAGAAGGAATAGTGATAAGACTCCATATTAATTATGGAAAGGAAGACCAACCAATGTCAAGCACTTTAGATTGTTTGGAAGCAAGTGTTACATAAAAAGGGAAGACAAGAAGATTGGAAAATTTGACTCCCAAGTGGACGAAGGCATATTTGTTGGGTACTCATGCAAAATAAAAGCATATAAGTGCTACAATTTAAGACTCAACAAGACAATGGAAAAAATGAATGTAAAATTTAATAAAACAGACTTGTTAAAGACCAAGAAGGAAAGAAGAAATTCAAACATCTTTGAAGAACAGGAAAATGAAGAACTAAAGCAAGAATAAGAGGAAGAATAAGAAGAACATAAAGAAGAGAACCAACCAAAAGCAGACCAAGAAGAAAAAAACCAAAAATATTTTCAGACACCTTCTAGGACACCCAACCATTGGGTTTAGAAAAATCATCCCCCCAAAACAAATCATTGGAGATAGAAGTGTCGGAGTAGAAAAGAGAAGAAGAAGAAAGAAAACACATACACCTGAAAAAGGACATTTTTCATTACTATCCACAATTGAACCAAGTAACTTTGAGGAAGCCAAAAATGATGAACATTGGATCAAGGATATGGAAGAAGAACTAAATTAAATAGAGAAGAATGAGACATGGGGACTAGTTCCAAGACCAAAGGACAAAAATGTGATTTGGACAAAACTGGTCTTCAGAAACAAGTTAAACAAATATGGATAGGTAACCAGAAACAAAATAAGACTAGTGTGCAAAGGATATGCTCAAGTTGAAGGAATAGACTTTGAATAAACCTTTTATCCTATGGACATAATGGAAGCAATCAAAATGTTCTTGGCTTAAGCATGCTCCAAAAGGATCAAAGTGTATCATATGGATGTAAAATAATATTTTTTAAATGGATAATTAGAAGAATAAGTCTACACATAACAACCATAATGGTTTCTACTATGAAAAAAGGAATATTGTGTTTGTAGATTGAAGAAAGCTATGTATGGACTTAAGCAATCTCCAAGAGCATGGTATTCAATATTGGACAGGTACTTACAACAACAAGGATTCAGAAGGGTAAATGCAGATAATAAACTCTACATAAAAGTGGATCAAGGCAATATGATTATTATATAAGTGTATGTTGATGACATCATCTTTGGAAGTGATGATGATATATTGAGCCATATTTTTTCCACAGATATGCATAATGAATTTGAAATGTCCTTACTTGGGGAGTTGAATTTGTTCTTAGGACTCTAGATATCTCATCTAGATGAAGGATTTTAATTTCCCAAGACAAGTAGATCAAGGAAATGTTAAATAAATTCAAAATGGAAGACTATGAACCTGTGAGTACTCCTAAAGAAGTGGATCAAAGACTCTATATGTTAATGATTGGTAGTCTACTCTATGTGATAGCTTCAATACCATATGTAATGCAAGCAGTTGGACATGTCGCAAGATTTCAAGCGACATCAAGGGAAACCCATGTTATAGCAGTGAAAAGGATATTCAAATATCTTAAAGGAATAATAAATTTTGGGATATGGTATCCGAAAGGAAATGAGTTAACTATGGTCTCCTACATGGATGTAGATTGGGCTGGAAGTATTGATGATATAAGAAGTACAAGTTGAGTAGCTTTCTACTTAGGTGACTTCTTAGTGTCTTGGTTGAGCAAGAAGCAATCTTCAATATCCTTATCCACAATAGAAGCATAATATATCACAGTAGAAGCATGTTGTACTTGGTTTCTATGGATGAATCAAACCCTTCAAGACATACCAGTGAGATATGATGAGCCTATTTCGATACTTTGTGACAACACCAATGCTATAAGCATCTCCAAGAATCTAGTGATGCATTCCAAGACCAAACATATTCCTATTAAGTTCCACTTTATGGGGGAACAAGTCAAAGAAAAGAATATAAAGTGGGAGTAAAATGGGAAAAAAGAACAAATTTCAAACATATTCAGAAATTAGACTCTTTCTAGGGAGACCTTTGAGTATCTTCGACAAAAACTAGGAGTAATTTTTTCTTTGAATTGATTTACGTAATATTCTGCAAGAACAAAAAGGGGAATACTGTCAAGGGGAGTTACCCTTTTCCATTGATGTCAAAGGGGAAGAGAAAAATAGTAAAACTAGAAGCATGAATACATGGGGAGTCATTATGAATACAAGAATACAGTACATTCATTGGGATCAAAGAAAAAAGACAGGGGGAGCACGATTGTTTTACTAAGTTTCCATCAATGCCAAAGGGGGAGATTGTTGGAAAATTGGTTGTCATTGATGTCAACCTTAGAAGAATCCCTAAAGAAAATCCTAGAAGCCCCTAAACATGATGATGATGTGTCCACTTGAAGAATCCTTGAATAGCCTTGAAGGAGCCTTGACATAAATGTATATAGTTCCAAAGTGGTCCCCTTATGGCATAGATTTTAAGCATGGCCCTCATAGGATGAGATAACATGTGGTTGTTTCAACATGCCCTCTTTGATTTGTACACAAATGGATACCAAAATATGTCCAATATAAATATTACAAGCCTACATATCTCCAAGATAAATATTGCAATATGGATATTGTTGAAAGTATTAATTTTTGGTCAATTTGGATACCCTATATTTGAGGGAATTTTTACCCTACATAACTAACTCAAATTCAAGCATAAGTTACAATTTTGGAAATATTATTCCGATAAATTTCCAATGGTATATGGAAGTCCCTCTAACTCCCTAGGAATGAGGAGATATGAGTTTTTCTATCCGATAAGCCAACCAAAAAATTGAAGCCGGCTCAGCTAATTTTTGGGGACAAAATTACTATAAATACATGATATAATTTCACATTTTTAGTGTAACCAACAAAGAGATCAAGTCTGAGGTGGACTCAAGGTATTGAGGTGGATGTTTTTGTTAATGGATGTTGTCGTGAGTGGATTTTTTCATTGGTGATTACATTTTGGGAATGATGTTACGAGGCTTTCTAGGGCTTTAAGGATTGTCTATGGAATGAAGCATGTAGGTGAAGTCAGAAGTACTTGGTGTATGCAGATATTGGATTCGTGATATTTTTTTAAGTTGGTGCTCAGTTGACAATACTGGTGTATTTATTCAGCAGGTTGGTGCATTTTCTTTAGGGAGTGGGTGCTTCCTTCCAACTGGAGATGGTAAAGCCAGGGGGTTGGTGCCTCCTTCCAGTTAATGTTGGTAAATCAAGGAGTTGAAGCTTCCTTCAGGTTGGTGCATATAAATCAGGGGATTGGTGCCTCCTTCTAGTTGGTGTTGGAGAATATTGGAATTTGGTGCTTCCTACGAATGTAATATGAATATGATATAATAAAATCATTTTGTGGTTTTCTCCCGTTTGGGTTTCCACGTAAAAAGTCATTGTGTTTTGTGTATGTTTTTTTTTTTGTGATGATGAATGGAATTGTTAATGGTTAATTTTTACATGATGTGATTAAAGTTAAAAATGGTAAAAAGTGTTCAATACCGATTCACCCTCCCCCCCTCTCAATATTGGTGAATATTCTAACAGTGTCCACTAACCAAACAACTTTCCATGAAAAAAAAATGGGAGAAATTGGTTGCAAATCGTAGACATCCAATGCTAGGAACATTTAATAAGTTCACAATACCTAAGAAAAGATTTTAGATTTTCAATTTTTCTAGAGATAAATCATTTGGGTTGAGACAAATCCAACTAAACTAATCTTTGGCTTAGATCTAGGCCTCAAGAGTTGAGTATATGTACAAAAGGACTTCTTCAATGTTATAAGTGGCTTCCACAAACTATGAAGTCAAACAAGTTATATATTCTACATAGATTTAAGACTTTATACCTTATTTAGATAACCATCTAAAACCATTTTTGACATAACCATTTTGTACCCATCCATATGCTTATATTTTCAAAGGACTTATCTTTATTCTATCTCCAATTTTTCTACTGAGCCTGCGGGACCAAAAGGCCTAGCTTAATCATAAGATTACAAGGGAATAATTTCTTGATGCACTTTAATATGAAGTTGTCCATATTTTCAAAGTGAAAATTAGCCTTTAAATCATGGGAACCCATCACTAACTTGAATCTCAAAAGTATCATAATCTTACTAATATTTGTTTTAAATAAACAAAGAACTTAGAACCAATTATTCATATTTAATACCTTCAATTTGTGTAGAATCATTAGAAACCACCAAAAAGATTGTCATTAAAGGATAGCCATGACTTGGGATTTAACTCTCATGAGTTGAGCCTTATAAACTCCCAATCTCTCTATATGTTCTTAGCATGGAAAGTGCTTTTTATATTCACCTAGAGTTTGATTCTCTTCCAAGAAGTTTTTACCAAATGAATCCCCATACAAAATACAATTGGTAAGCATAGCTTTCTAGGCTTCATCTCTCAAAATTTAATAAAAATTCCCTCATGTTATGAAAATGACTAGGGGATTGAGCCTATCTTTTATGGCTTAAATTGTGACATTGTGATTTCATGAATGATGGTAAGTTGATAGGTGGTAAATAAAAGGATATATTGAACAAGATAAATCAATCACTCTTTTCTATATCAATTATAAGTTGCACCATATAAGTAGATAGCAAATTTTCCAAGGACAAACTTTGGTCACTGATACACCACTTTAACCTGGACAAACTTGAAAGAATCATTTTCATAATCTTAAGGGTTTGTTGTAAGCTCAAAAATTTATTGAAACTCTCCACTTTAAGAGTAGTATTGAACAACAATGATCTTGATTAATTTGAAAATTAAAATGAAATAAAAGAACATATAATAGTGTAAAAATAAGATAATTAGATATAGTGAAAAAACAAATTGAATTCATTAAAGAATGGTGAAAACGCTTGTATACCAAATTGTATTAATCAAAGAATGGTGAAAATACTATACAAATACAATCACTAGAATGTTGGTAACTACTTTTAAGGACATATGTGTCTCCTATGCTCATTCACAAAAGTCCCATAAAAATGTGATGAAACTATGTCTTATTATAACCCCAAAAGTTAGCATAAGAGGTGAAAAACCTATGATTCAAAAACCATTGACTTTGAAATTGTGGTAGTTAAAGGAAGACGACCCTCAAAGAGCCTAATTGGATAGTGTACTTCCTGAATTTCTAACTTTTGCATACAAACTTAGTGAACATTGTTGTGGATATAGCATCAAGTTTGCAAGCATAACAACAATCTAAAGTAATCTTCCTAGATTCGCAAGTGTGCAAGCATAATAACAATTTAATATAATCTTCACAGATTTCTTAAAAATACACGAAAAAAGATAAAAATTTTAAGATAATCTTATTTTTTCTTAAATTTGAAATAATTTTGTAAAAAAGAAGTCAAATTTTGATTAAATTTTTTTAAAAGCCTAAAATACATATGTTTCAAAAGATTAGTGTAATTGTGTATAGTAATAATAATAATGATAATAATAAAATAATTCTAAAAAAATGGCGTTTCAAAACTATTTACATAGTTTAATTCCAAAAATGCTACAACAATAAAAAAAAATGATATTTTGCAAAATACCATAAATATTTGTGTAATAAAAAAACATATGTACAAAAACATGGTTTTTTTAATTTCAAAATTTAATATAATATAATCAATAGAAAATTCATTCATTTTTTTTTATAAAATGGGAGCGCATATAAAAAATACATTAAAAATCAACACATTAAAACCATTAAAACAGGCCACCAAAAATAAAGGTTGTTTTTTCATAGCAACATGTTGGGGGGGGAGGGGGGATCTTGCTAGAGACTAGATGCAATCCATTAAGTAACTGACAAGAGGGCCCCTCATCAATTAAACATTAAAAAAATATCACCAAAGACTTTATGTACTAAATTAAATCAAGTCTCCGACGAGAGGCCCTTCATTGATGTTGATCTATTTTTTTGTTAAGGACAAAAAATAACCTCATGGGATATTTATATGGGAATTCAAGAATACCCTCTATGTTTTTAAAGAGGTGGTGCTCCTCTACTTGTCACTCAAAGAATAATTATATCCAAAATGAAAACAATGGTTTTTATCATTCGCCACACTAATTCCTAAGAGTGGAACATGCAAAGAACAATTTCTTAAAAAAAAGGATTTTTTTAAATCGTAAGGAAAGAAAATAGTTCATAACATTGTATCATATCAGTTTCCACATCATGGATAGACACAAAAATATGTCTGAATAAAAATGAACAAAACAAAGAGCAACAAAGATGGCCCTTTAAGAGAAATTTAAATTATTTAGCAACTTTCATATCATAGGGATGCAATGGAAACTCATTCTTGAGATTTCATGCTTAAAATAGAAGTATGAAATCATAAACGTTATGAGCCCCCAAGGTATCTCTATGTGGGATTAAAAAAGAAGTATAAATTGAGTGTTTGAACATCAAATAAAACGTGTGTGTTAACCTGGCACTACACAATATTTATGATATTTAAATGAGAAAATAGAAAATGAATTCACCCTAATGGGATAGGATGGGGCTTCTATGGACCATATATCGACCAGAGGAAACTTGGAAGACAAAAGGAAGTAGTTATAAATTGGTCTTGCACACAGTGACACTAGAATGACAATAACCAGATGATTTGCAAACCAGTATAGGAAAGAAGTAAGGGAAATGCTTCAGACAAAGCATATACTCAAAAAAGTGGGAGCAGAGGGGATCCTATTTCTTCTTTTGCATTATTTATATAAGAGGAGTAGGTCCAAAAGAACTGACGTAGTCATTTCTTTGGTATCCAAGACTAGGGAAGATTGACGATTGCTTTTAACACATTGTTGAGCCATTCTTGAATATATTCACATAATGGTGCCACAATTATCTCTTTCTTTACCTTGATTCAGAATAAATTGTCTTCAATGATCTTCAACATTTCTCATTGTTGATGCACCATAGCTGATTGATCTTCATTTTCATTCATGAAATCGACCAACCAACCACTGCCATAGTTCTTCCTCTAGGAGGTTTTCTAGGTCGTCAAATTTTGTTCCTCATACAACCCTTAGTGCACCCATTTTCATTTCCACTTGGTCCTTAATAAAAAAAGTGAGGCCTTTATAAATAGGGGACCTTCCAGCTCCTTTATAACATCAATAACTTTCAATAATAGTGAACTTTTCTTTTCCATGAGAGAATCACACATGGCACTCAATTGTCGGAGAGCATCTATTCTCGCTATCCATATTGCTTGTATTTTATTTATCTTGATTTTAGAAGGCAGGTCCTACTTTCATATCACTGGTTCATCTACAATTGATATTTTCTCCATGAACGTTCTCACAACATTCTTATAAAAATGTTCATCGTTCCACAAACCCTCTTATATATACTCTTTGAGAGCCTGGATCCTTTTGGCTATGACACCAAGCTTTCAAGAAAATTTGTTGATGGGTCAAGTTCAGTTAATCATTCTCTTGAACATATGGTTCACCCAAGAAAATGATCATTTTCCATTCAAGACCCAATTGATCAAGTGTATGAGCAAGGAAATGACAATATTTTTGGAGAAAACAACGAAGAAAAAGAACCCACTCACACCCATCCAGAGATCAACAATATCTTGGTCGATTTTCAAAAAGGTATATTCTCATGAAGCTACCACGAAATCAAGCCAACTGGAATGAAATCTATAAAACTGGTACGAGATCTTCCCACTTGAAGAGATTCCATGCACAACTAGCCCATGATATCACTTTTTCCTCAATAATTTGATTTGGGTTACAAGTGCACATGGTGTAAGATTCCATGTATCATGTTGACAAAAGGATTAGTGTAGTAAAGGATACTCAGAGAATGAAAAAAGATCTGGTATTGATAACAAGACAGATGTATCAGAGAATAATGCATGCAAGAAACGTTCGAAGGACTCACTCGAATAACGTTGCATGCACATGAAATCAGGAGCCATAGAAACCTTAAGATGATTTCAATTTTTAAAGGAAGTTGGAAAAACATAAATATAATTTATCTTTTAAGTTTAACCAAATTTGTTTTTCTTTATGAAATAACATAGAAAACATACTTGGGAATGTCATATACAAGAACTAATCTAATTCTTGAAAATATTATAGAATTGATAATTCAAATATTATATTAATATCCAAGACAATAATTCCACATAGATTCATTATAAAGGATCAAATACAACCAACATTCAGAAACTACTCATTATGCAAGGATTTTTTTATCTAAACAATAGATAAAATATTAAATATCGTAACCAGAAGAATGGTGATATGTGAAGTTGTTCTTCAACTAATAACTTGCACAACATCTTTTCTCTTTCTAATCAAACGACTTCACCAATACCTCCCATCCAATGCTACGGGTACTCTTCTTCCCCCTTAGCCCCCCGAGCTGCAAAGGGTTCACACATAGAAGTTCAGATATTTAGCTAGCTCAAGATTTCCCTCGCAAGGAGAGGCTTCCACCTACTACACAAGACTTGCAACCCAGCTCACACAAGTAAACTAGTCACATGGAATTTTGACAACATTTCAATCATCGAACAATAGGATGCATTACTCCTTCTTATCCCTTCTTTTATAAGAATTCTAACCTTGACACCTGTCATTTCATCCATAATTATATAATTTTTAATAACTAAATCAAATATTATTCACCCCAAACACATGTCACTCTTCCCTCAAGTTGCACATATTTATTTATTTTTAATTAAATATTTATTTTTAAATTTTCCTCACCTCCACAATTAGTTCCTAGATTTTCTCCTAGTTGTCCCTTAATTCCCCAATTTATCCTTTATTGTGTCTCCTAACTAATTTACTGTTGGAGTTTGATTAGAAATATTCTCTTAGTTAGGATTTAGAGTTTAGTTTTACTTAGGACTCTTACTCTATGTTGACAACACATTTCCTCATGAAATAATTTGTTTTAATTTAAAATTTTCTTTTATTAATTTCATGCACACATTGTGCACATGTCTAAACTTTTATTCTCTCTCTACTAGTTTTTATTTAGTCTAATTTCCCTTAAACCCATTATTATAAATTTATTTAGGCAGAAACATTTAGACTTAGATTTTATTATGTTCCTGTTCATAAATTTATATAAATTTTATATTCTCTTTTCTAACAATTTCTATGTATTCATTTCATCCTCTAAGGTCTTCTAAATTTTTATTAATTTCTCTAGATGCCTCAAGTTTCATTTTATTTATTTTCATTTTATATTTATTATGCAACGTTCCCTTCAAGACGCACCGACGTTCTCCAAGGATGTCACTTTCCATTATCTTTGTTGCTCATTTTTCACTTAGTTTGGAAGTTGTGTGACACTTGGATTCAATACTCCACTTATCAACCTTGTGTGAGACAAAGGGCTTACTAAGGAATAATGAATATGCCTTATTGTGTGCCCCCTAGAAGTCTTCATGAGTGACTATCTTAGTCTTCCCTCACGACATCATGAACCTCTCAAGAAAAAGGTAGTCGTTAACCTTCAGTTCAGGTCACGACGTGAGTGTTATTAGGTTGTGACAGAGATGTTTCCACACCTCTACCTAATCTATCTGATATCTATGTATGAGCCCTTTACTCCATATGTGAGTCGGATTAGCAATAATTACCATGCCTACATCCACTGACAAAAATAATATTCATAACTTTTATACATGAAATCCATAATTAAAATCATCATCATAATACATGCGTAATAAATCATGTACTCATAATCAATGTCAACAGTCCACTCCTTGACTTAATCCAAAGTCCAAGGTATTCTATCGATGCCATCGACATCCTCATCGTTTCATGTTTACTGCACACTCATGAAACCTTGTCATAATACTTGTCAATGCTATACATTAGTATTAATAACATATCAAACTTTCAATACTCAATCATAGTATAAACTTTAAATCATAAACCAAATCAGTTAATCATATATTACCATGTTTAGTTGGATCACTTGCACTCAAGTGTCCTCAAAGAATAAATCAGTGTTATGAAAATGTGGTCAGTGAAATCTGGATGTTACATATTCCCCCTCTTGTTTTAAACTTCATTCCGAAGTTTATACAATCTAACAATGAAAACAATAAATATAGATGCTTATAATCTATCAATCTAGATTTCAAAATAAATATGGAAACTGTTGATGCATATGATGTGCATCCTCCCAAGTGGCAGAATGTGGACAATAATTTTCCCACTGAACCTTGACTTGATCGACCATTCGACATCGTAGTTTTCAAGTGCGATGGTCCAGTATGCATATTGGATCCACTATGAGAGAACCCTTGTCTGATACTTGCAATGAACTCAAATCAATAACATTTGATGGATTCGAAATATAATGACGTAAAACAAAAACATGAAACACATCGTGCATACGACCCAAAGAATCAGGTAAGGATAATCCATAAACCACGGGTCCTTTCTTTTCTATAACTTCGAAAGGTCCCACAAACCTTGGATATAGTTTAGCGCCCTTTCAAAACTTAATCGAAATCTTATGCGGATTCACCCACAAGAACAAGTTATCACCAACCTCATAACTACGGTCTATACGATGCACATCTACATAACTCTTTTTTCGGTCTTGCGCTTTCTTAATCCTTTTCTTTATGGTTCTCATATGATATTCCATTTCCTGAATCACTTTCGGTCCCACCAGGACCCTATCTTCTAGTCAAATCCCAACTCAAAAGTGTCCTACATGATCACTTGTATAAAAACTCAAAAGGTGCCATCGTTATCGAACTTTGGTAATTGTTATTATATGAAAATTCTACCAATGGTAAAAATTCTTCCCATCGTTTTTTTTGATCCATCACATACATTTGAAGCATATATTCTAGAATTTGATTCCTTCTTTCTATTTTTCCATTGGTTGCGAGGTGATATATTGTACTAAAATTTAATTGCGTGCCCAATGCCTCTTGGAAACTAGTCCAAAAATGTCCAGTGAATATCGATCCTCGATTAGATATCATCTTTCTTGGTACACCATGCAATATTACTATTTCATTAACAAAAAATCTAGCTATATCAAGTGCTAGATATGTCATACGAACTGGAATAAAATGCACACTCTTCGTCAAAGTGTCGACAACTACAAAATATAATCGTGTCTCCATGCCGTCAATGGAAAGACAAAAATTAAATCCATCGATATAACTTTCCATTTCAATTCAGCAATTGCGTGTGGCTGTAATAATCTCGTTATATTTCTATGTTCAGCCTTCACTTGATGACATTCAAGACATTTGGTCACATAGTTAACTATATCAGATTTCATTCCCTTCCAAAAGAATAGTGGTTTAAGATCTTCCTTCATTTTCGTGACTCTAGGGTGAGCCATATACACTGATCGATGAGCTTCGTTCAAAATTAAATTTCTCATTTCTTCATTTGGTGGTACATAAATTTTGCCATTAAATCTTATTAGCCCGTCACTATCCAAAGAATAACCCTCATATCTAGGTATCATCATGGTATCTTGTCTGATATTGTATTTTACTTCTTTGTACCAGTCATCATCAATCTGTAATGCTAAAATCTTTTCCTGAAGGTTTTTTTTAATGGTATTACTGAGAAAACGCGTGGTCTCTGACTTAACACATCTACTACTATGTTACATGTTCCTTTAATGTACATGATTTCAAAATTATACTCACTTAAAAGTTCTCACCAACATATTTGTCATGTGTTCAAGTCACTATGTGTAAAAATGTGTTGTAATCCACTATGATCATTTTTCAATTCGAATTTTCATCCAATAAGGTAGTGTCTCCAAACTTGTAAGGCATAAACAATCGCTAATAATTCCAAATCATGTGTTGCATAATTCTCTTCATGAATTCTCATTTTCCTTGAAATATATGTGATAAATCGACCTTCTTGCATTAGTACTCCACTTAGTCCTTCCTTGGATGAGTCAGTGCATACTATGAATTCCCTGTCCATATCCGAAACTTTCAATATCGGTGTTGTTAATATTTCTTTAAGCTTATGAAATTATTCAATGGATTTTTCTCACCATATTATTTTCTTATTCTTCTTTTTCAATTCCGTAATTAGGTTTGCTATTTTTGAAAATCCTTCGACGAAGCGTCGATAGTAACCTACTAATCCCATAAAATTACGTACCTCTCGTACATTCATCGGTGTTTTCCATTCCATAATATCCTCTACCTTCGTTGGATCCATTGTGATACCTTCTCCTGAAATAATGTGTCCCAAATAGTGAATCTTTGTCTGATAAAAAGAACATTTCGACAACTTTCTGTACAATTTGTTTTCTCTTAAGAACTACAAAAATAATCCCATATGTTCGTCGTGCTCCTCTTTTGTCCGAGAGTAAATTAATATATAGTCTATAAATACTTGTACAAACTTGTCCAAGTACTTGTGGAACACATCCCATTCATTAAACTCATTAATACACCTAGGGCATTTGTCAAACCAAATGGTAATACAATAAATTCATAATGTTTGAATCTTGTTTTAAACGTTGTTTTAGGAATGTATTCCTCCTTGATTCGTGACTGGTGATATCCCGATCTAAAATCAATCTTTGAAAATATGGTCGCCCCTTCATTTGATCAAATAAGTCATGAACTCTCAGTAATGGGTATTGATTCTTGATTGTGTCTCTGTTTAATTGACGATAGTCAATGCAAAACCTCCATGATCTACCCTTCTTTCTTACAAAAATTACTGGTGCACCCCACGGTGATACACTTGGACGTATAAGTACCAAATCTAATAAATCCTTCAATTGCATATTTAGCTCTTGCAGTTCATGTGTCGACATCCGATATGTCATTTTTGCAATTGGTTTCGTTCCAGGTTTTAAATATATAGTAAATTCCAATTCTCTTTTTGGCGGTACACCTGGTAGTTTCTCAGGAAAAATATCAACAAACTCCAATACTACCGGAAAGTATTCCAATATTTTTGTGTCACCCTTTTTGTTAAGAGATAAGATGACATCAAACTTACATCCTTTGCGCAATTTTTTCTTCAATAGTAGGGAAGTGATAAATCTTAGTGATACCCCTTGGTTTCTTCCTACAATTACTCTATTATGTCCCAAATCATCAATTAAGCTTAATATTTTCATCTTACAATTAAGTATCGTGTTGTACGATTCTAACCAATCCATTCCAATCACAATATCATAGGATCCCAAGGTTGTGACAAAAAGGGTTACACTTGTAACGAATTCACCCAAATTAATATTACAATCTTTAACTTTTCCTCACTTTTTTCTTGGATCCTGATGTCATTTCTACATATCTAAATTCATCTTGTTCGACTGCCTTCACCTTAATTCTTTTGAGCACAACACTAGAAATGAAAGTCTCAATAGCTCTTGGATCTATCAAAATACAAAATTGTTGATCTGATATCATATATGAAGTCTCGAGCACTGTAGAATGATACTCATCCTAGCGGTTATTCAACGTTGCATGAATCCTATGGGCCTTGCCCATATATCCTACTGTCATATGTCCTATTGATCCAGAAGCTCTTTCCTCCTCGATAGGACAATATCTATAATAGTGGGGATCTCCACAAGTCCAACATCTGTTCTTAGGGTCGGTGCTACTAGTTCCATAGGAAGAATATGCTAGTCTAGAGTTATAAGGTCCTGATCTATTCTGTGGAACAAATATATATTGTTGTTGTTGTTGAGGATGATGCATATGCTTCTACTATCGTTTATGTACAGAGTCCTCTGGTTGGTATCATGTTTGCATGGTGTAGAAAATACAAGTCCTCTAGTTATATCATGATGCCTATAAGTTTGTCTAGCGGGTGTCTGTTGCTACGACGCTCCATGTGGAGTTTGTCTTGTCTATCTAGAAGAATTCTTGTTCTTACCTCCACTGTTCAATTCCTCCTCAATCATAAAATATTTCTATACTGCATCGTGCAAATTCTGAGGCATCGGAATCCTCACTTTAGCATGAATGTTGTAGTTGAGACAAAAAACAAACTTTATCACCTTTAAATTTTCAGTATTCAGGTGCAGAGCATATCTGAGCAAGTCCACAAATCGATCCTCATACTCAAGTATTGTACGACTACCCTATCGTGAAGTGTTGAATTCATTAAGATGGCATTCAATAAACTCATCAGATAGGTACCTCTCTCAGAATCGCTCCTCAAACAATTCCCAAGACACGTCTTCAATGGCCATATTCAACTGTGGTAAGAGTGTCTTCCACCAAAGAAGCATAGTCCCTTTCACCTGGAAGACCTCCATGCGGACTTTCATGTTGGAGGTATAATCGTGTAATTCAAAACACATTGCCATATTCTCCAACCAAGCCTTGATGGCTAAACCATTCGTGGAACCCCAAAACTGGAGAAATTTTACTTTCTCGAGTTCTATATCAACACTACAACTAGATACAGGAGGGGGTTGTGAGACCTCATTAGGTGCAGAGCCCATGATCTCATCTTGATAAAGGAAATTTATCAACGCCTCTGACATCCTTTGAAAATACATCATGAAACCCATGACATCGCCCACTGCAACATGCTCCTACCCGGTAGTATCTTTTTCTCCCTATAGAACATATCTCTCGGGAGTGGGTGTATTTGGAGGAGGCATACCTCTTCCTCCTGCACCTCGACGTCTACTCGTTCTCTGTCCTCTAACCATGATACCTATCATAAAACAATTTCAATTTATATTAGTAATATATCTTTAATTGAATAAATTGCATTGGAAGTCGTAACGAGTTCTCTGTCACAGAATAAAATCCCGCTCTGATACCATATGTAACAACCTCCCAAAGACTGATCATAATTGAATAAGTAAATACAAGAAATGAAATAAATATAATTGAGTAACTTTACAATTCACGTAAGAACTTTCAAGAACATTTTCTATTTCTTAACTTAATACAATTATTACGCAAATTACATATTTTAATCATAAAAAAAATTCCAAATGAACTAACACTAATTTCAAAAAAATCCATTTAGTGATGCAATATAAAATAAAAGTGAAATTGTCTTATCGCCTTACTTAAGTTGTGCAAGTGCACACTAAATGTATATAATTATATATAATGTGCAGAAGGTAAATTATACTCCAATCAATTAAAATGTCATTCAACTTTATTGTATAGACGTAAAACTCAAATAAAAATACAAAACACAAAAGGAAAACAATTTAATTACTTGTAAGATTCTACATATATTAAACATATCACTATCATCGATAAGAATCATCTATTAATTATTCCATCATTTAATTATATTGCGAAACAAAAGTTATCTCAAACTAAGAATCTTACCCACGCCAAAATTTAATTCAATCTAATTAAGAGTATGGATTATGATGAAGTCCTCTATATATGTATAATCCTAATGTTCCAAAATTTTTATAAAGATTTGAATCCACTATGCAATCAAATGCAATGTAATTTAGTTAAAAAATAAAATAAAATAAAAACTATGTTTTTACCAACCATTATATAAACATTTAAACTACACAAATCTCTCTTCCTTTATTTAATTTATTTAATTTAAATCCCTAGTCATTGTACCATAGACGATTTATGAGGCGAAGGAACCAAATACTTAACGCATACAAAAGGATTGACAAAAGGATTTATGAGGTGTAAGCTTCCATGTATCATGTTGACAAAAGGATTAGTGTAGTAAAGGATACCCAGAGAAGACTGACACAAAATCTGGTATTGATAACAAGATGGATGTATCAGAGAATAATGCATGCAAACAATGCTCGAAGGACTTTGAATAACGTTGAATGCAAATGAAATATGGAGCTATAGACACCTTAAGATGATTTTGATTTTTACAGGAAGTTGGAAACACATAAATATAATTTATCTTTTAAGTTTAACCAATTTTATTTTTTTTAAATAACATAGCGAACATACTCGGGAATGCCATATTCATGAACTAATCTAATTCTTGAAGATATTATAGAATTGATAATTCAAATCTTATATTAATATCTAAGACAATAATTCCACACAAATTCTTTATAAAGGATCAAATACAACCAACATTCAGAAACTACTTATTATGCAAGGAAATTTGTATCTAAACAATAGATGAAATATTAAAGATCGTAACCAGAAGAATGGTGATATGTGACACTGCTCTTCAACTAATAACTTACGCAACGTCCTTTCTCTTTCTAATCAAATAATTTCACTGATACCTCCCAGCCATCGCTACGGGTACTCTTCTTCCCCCTTATCCCCTCGAGTCATAAAGGGTTCACACATAGAAGTTCAGATATTTAGCTAGCTCAAGCTTTCTCTCACAAGGAGAGGCTTCCACCTCCTACACAAGACTTGCAGCCCAACTCACACAAGTAAACTAGTCACATGAAAATTTGACAGCATTTCAATCATCCAACAATAGGGTGCAGTACTCCTTCTTATCCCTTCTTTTATAAGAATTTTAACCTTGACACTTGTCATTTCATGCATCATTAGATAATTTGTAATAATTAAATCAAAGATTATTCATCCCAAACACATGTCACTCTTCCCTCAAGTTGCAGATGTTTATTTCTTTTTAATTAAATATTTTTTTTGAAAATTTCCTCACCTCCACAATTAGTTTCTAGATTTTCTCCTAGTTGTCCCTTAATTCCCCAATTTCTCATTTATTGTGTCTCCTAACTAATTTACTGTTGGAGTTCGATTATGACTCTTCTCTTAGTTAGGATTTGGAGTTTAGTTTTAATTGGGACTCTTAATCTATGTTGATAACACATTTCCTCATGAAATAATTTCTTTTAATTAATTAATTAATTTATTAATTTTATGCACACATTGTGCACATGTGTAAAATTTTATTCTCTCTCTACTAGTTTTTATTTAGTCTAATTTCCCTTAAACCCATTATTATAAAAAAAATTAGGAATAAACATTTAGACTTGGATTTTATTATGTTCCTTTTCATAAATTAATATAAAGTTTATTTTCTCTTTTCTAACAATTTCTAACTAATCATTTCATCCTCTAAGGTCTTCTAAATTTTATTAATTTCTCTAGACGCTCAAGTTTCATTTTCTTTATTTTCATTTTAGATTTATTATGTGACATGCCCTTTAAGACACACTGAAGTGCTCCAAGGGTGTCACTTGCCATTTTCTATGTTTCTTGTTTTTTACTTAGTTTGGAAGGTGTCTAACGGTTGGAGTCAATACTCTACTTGTCGACCTTGTGTGAGACTAAGGGCTTACTGAGGAATAAGGAATCTGCCTTATTACACACCCCACATAAATCCTCATGAGTGACTGTCTCAGTCTACCCTCACGACATCATGAACCTCTTAGGAACAAAGTATTCATTAACCTTCAATTTAGGTCACATCGGGAGTTCTATTAAGCTATGACAGGGATGCTGCCACACCTCTCTCTAATCTATCTGATATCTATGTATGACCCCTTTACTCTATATGTGAGTCAAATTAGAAAGCGTTACCATGCCTGCATCCATTGAAAAAAAATAATATTAATAACTCTTATACATGAAATCCATAATTGAAATCATCATCATAATACATGCGTAATAAATCAAGTACCCATAATCAAAGACAATAGTCCACTCCCTGACACAATCCGGAGTCCAAGGTATTATGTCGATGCCATCAACATCCTCATCGGGTCATGTTTCCTACACACTCAGGAAACCTCATCATAATACATGTCAATGATATACATCAGTATTAATAACATATCAAAATTTCAATACTCAATCTTAGCATAAACTTTAACTCATAAACCAAATCAGTTAACCATATATTACCATGTTTAGCTGGATCACTTGCACGCAAGTGTCCTCAAAGAATAAATCAGTGTCATGAAAATGTGGTCAGTGAAATCTAGATGTTACAGGGTGCAATCACGGGCTAGATAAAAAATTCCTTGAGGAGGGTCATCCCACCACCTTGGGTATGAAGGAATAATTCATACTTATGATATGATGGAATTATATGAATGAAAGTTCAAAGTAGACTTATTCTAAAAGTCTATGTATGATCAAAGATGAGGATGAGTGAACTTAGGGATGGAGATCACATAGATATTTGTGGAGATATTCATGGAGATATTGTGAAGATTGTTATGCTATATTGGACATCTTGTTATGAGCACCTCAATGTTATATTATGAGGCTTCACGTATGTATTGAAGTGTGAGAGTGATGTATCATTATTGTACATTAATAAAATGTGATCTTTGTGAGTATAGTGTTAATCTTGTGTGATGTTTTTGTGTGTAAATTATTGTTTCTTGTTTCTCATAATATCAACATTTAGGAGGTTGTTACATGGTTGTGAGAGAGATTATCTCCAATGAAGAGTCATCTAATGGTGTGATGTAACAACCCTAGTTGAATATATGCTTGTAGGATGTGAATGAATAATTTACATATCTGAAGGGAAATATATGTTAATTGTATTAAATTTTGGATTTAATTTAGTATGGTCTCTACATGTGAGGTTGAGATATTTTCTCAACTAATAGATTGAGTGATCAAAGTAGTTTGTTTATCTTGAGACAAAGCTTGTTGTATTTATATGTATCATTACATTGATTCAATATAGCACTTGACGCATTGTTGGTGTGTAATACTCTACTCTCCCATTTTAATATGGTATCAGAGCGAGATTGGGCTTGCTCCCTCACGTGAGGGCCTAGGGAAATGGGAGCCTATGAGGGATTGGAGAGTAGAGTATATTGTTGTGAGTAAGTGAGTGATTGCTTGTGTGAGATATGGTTTGTCCATCATTTGAGCATTGGAAAAAGAATCAAAGAAGAATGTTGCTAAAAAGAGAAGGCTAAGGGACTTGTATTTGAGCTGCTAGTTGATGAGAGGGAGCCACAATCAAAGTAGAAGGAGCCAGTAAAGAGGGTCACAAGAACTTTATTTATCACAAGATTATTTGGATGTTTCATTACAGTACATGGGGATCTGAATGATATGGCGAGAGTGCCCTATGGACCGAGAATGGCAACGTCAATGATGAGCTTGTTGCATCGGGAGATAGATTTCTTCTTGTAGAGAAAACAACTTGATGTGGATTGATGTAGGTTCCATGGCTAATATCCATGTAGAGGAGCACCCAGGCGAGGATCCAGATATTTCGGTATTTCGATTGTTTATGACAATATGTTTGGGGTTCCCTAAAGTATACAACACCATCAGTGACTATACATGGAAAAGTAAAGGTGAGGAGCATCTCTATGGTTTTTCGGAAGCTTGATTCCAGCTTTATTTGAATTGCTAGAAATTTGAGCAAGTTTATGCTTTGCACATTCAGTATTGCTCATGTCTATTGGATATTTCCCAACATTGTTGCACTCTATTTTTTTTTAACTTTGTAAGTGATGAATTGGATGGACATTTTGCAAGCATGTTGAATCAAGCATCTACTTTTGGAGATGTACTTGACATGATGACAGAAAGGAAAACCCATCAGATAATGTGGAGACGAGAATGAAGAGATTTTGAATCATTTGTTCCTGTACGTGGAGGTGTGTGAATTTTGGCGTATCGAGTTGAGCGTGGACAATAATTTTGGTAACATGTTCTCATCTTTCCCAAATCAAGTATATTATGATTATGGCGAAGAAAAAAGGTATTTATGTGCCATAAATCAACCTTGTTAAAAAGAGTGATGTGAAGCATGCAATGGAGCACAACGTTGAAAAGGGAAAGTATTTTTTTATTGACTTTAATACCTAGAAAGTGTACATGAAAAAGTGCCACATATTAAATGTTTCATACAAACGTGATGGCTTTCAATGGGAAAAATGATCTAAAATGACATTATAATATTTTATTATTAAATATTATATTTTCAGTCATAAAAGTTAACTTGAAGAGAGTGGAAAGGTATTAGGTATGCAATGAAAAGGTTGTAAAGACTCTTTAATGATATCTTGGTTCAAAGTAAGGGGTCTAAGTTATTTACCATATATATTTTTTTTATATTAAATAAGTCCAAAGATTTATGCATGTAAGATTTATGCATGTAAGTTATGTAAGTGTATGAAAGTAAAAGGTCAATATTGAATATTTTTTTTATTAAAGTTGGGATATAAGGGATATAATGGTTGAGAGTATAGCTTTGTTGAGAGTGCATTAATGTAAAAATTGTGAAAGGGTGATTTATTTCAAGTCAAAGTCAAGTTCAAGTTTAAGTGTAGGTTGAAAGTTAGTCTGGTTGAAGTTAAGTTATTGATGTAAAGAGGTGAAGGTTGACTCAAGTTGAATTGTAATGGGTTCTTTGTATTGAGATTGAGTTTTTTTTTTTTTTTTTGAGGACAAGGTTTGAAGTGTTGCAGTCATTGTGGAAGATCGGGGCATGCAAAAGAAAATTTTTGGAACATACATCCTTGTAGTATATATGGTCTTACAAATCATGATCATCACAAGTGTTGGAATCTAGAAATATCAAAGTCTTGCATAAAAATCCAAGGTGATTGGATAGATGTCCCTGAATGGTAAAATGTTGTGTTTATGTTGAAAGGATTTTACAGGGTCAAGTCTTCAAATGTGCAAGAATATCTCCCATATAAAGTTCATGAGTTAGTTGGTCCTCCAAAGGTCAGTTGTCATTAAATTCAGTTAAATATGTTTAAGAAAGAGTTGTCAGTTTATTGAGTCAAACATTTTTATATCGGTTCGTGGTAAATCAAAAACCACTTTGTAATGACAGATATGGGTTTGTGGTTAGCCAAAACCACCTAATGTAATGAATGGTTCATGATAAGACGAAACCAATTTGAGTTTGTAATGGTTAAGGGTGAGTCGAGGAAAACCCTAGGTATGATGTAATGGTTGAAGGGTAACCCATAGAAAATACATGGGAAGATCAAGGATAAGCTAAAGAAATTCTCGATATGAAGATGATGCAGTTCAGATGATTGACTCAGATACAACTCAAGAAGACAATGAAAAATGGAGAAATAGATGCAAATGAAGAAGACAAAATATGATGCAAATGAAGAAGAATAAAAGATGAGGACAACTTGAGACATCCATATTGAATCATAAGTATTCATTAAGGGGGTGTGTGAAAGAATAATTCATACTTATGATATGATGAAATTATATTGATGAAAGTAGACTTATTCTAGAAGTATACATATGATCAAAGATGAGGACAATGAGTGAAGTTAGGGATGGATATCACATGGCTATTTGTGGAGATATTCAAGGAGATATTGTGGAGATTCTCATGCTACATTGGAAATATTGTTATGAGAACCTCAATTCTCTATTATGAGGCTTCACGTATGTATTGAAGTGTGAGAACGATGTATCATTATTGTACATTGATAAAATGTGGTCTTTGTGAGTATATTTCTCTTCTTATGTGATGTTTTTGTGTGTAAATGATTGTTTTCTGATGCTCATAATACCAAGAGGGAATCCAAAAAAGGAGTTTTCCTCTACAATTTTTAGGACTCTATTAGGCATCGGTGGGCGCAACATCCTTCTGAAAGTGTTCGGTGTTAGAGGGATAGGAGTTCTTCCTCTTTCCTTGACTTGAATGAGGTGGTTCTTGGAATTGAACCTCTCAGTGCACTAGGTGACTATTTCTCTGAAATCAAATGCCACCGACACACACCTAGATTTTAATATTCCTGATGTCCAAACTTTGTTCTTGAGCTTATCTTCTAGAGAAAGCTCAAAATACTACTTATACACTATGGAACATTGAAAATACCTACAATCTTGGGTCAATGAATTCACATAATATCCATAAAAAGGTTCTTTCTTTCTATTGTTCACCATCTTTTTCGTCTTTCAATGCACTTGGGTAAGTGTGAAGATTACGCATATAATCCTTGGTTTTCTACCCTATGGGTGCCCTTAATCACCATTTAAGGGTAAATTCATTGCTCAAACTTGTTTTTATTACCCATGGTTCATGCCACTTATTAAATAGCAATTGCATTAGTGTACACGATGATCTAATGGAATGTGTGATAATGATTTCCCATTAATTAGCTGTAACCACTCATTATGTCGAAGGGCATGCAGGGGGTACCTTGGGAGAACTAATCGACTCTTATGTGGAAAATGAGTTTGTGATTACCTGACATGCGAGTGGTGGTGTTGGGAGTGTGACATGGCACGTGATGTAGGAGTGTGGGTTTGTGGACCTGCGAGAATAAGGGTATGAGGGGTTCGCAAAGGTGTGAGAGTGCAGGGCAGTGAGAGCATTTTTTTGTAGGGATGTAGAAATGTCATTTTGCGGGAGATGGGTGCATCATTTTGTGGGGATGTGGAAATGTTATTATGTGGGTTGTAGATATGCAGAGATGAAGGTATATGGGTTTGCAGGTTCGTGGGGGTACAAGAGTGCGTTTTGTGGGTAGGTCATTTTGAGGGCTGTGGAAATGCGGGTTTGCGGGCATGCGAGTGAATTTTGTTAGGTTTTTACCGTCCGCCCTGCATCGTAGAATTAGGAAAGATAAGAGTGTGGATGTGGGGGATTTTGAAAAGGGTGTTATCATCCTACATCCGTACTACTTAAAATTTTAAAAGTGTAGACCCTCAAGGAAACCAACATACCTAGCTAGTAAGAAAAACATATCAACAACTCACTAGACAAAAAAAGGTTATTGTCAACAAGGACACCTCATGCCAGAGACTCACTAGACACTTGATGCAATCCAATGAGACCCCTAACCTTGATCGTTAAAAGAAATATATTGGTTAGTGAGAGAGGCTACTACTAGCTATGTTTCCATTAAAAATAAATATCTTTCATTTCTTTTTGAATGAACTTTTTTTAAATGTATGTCTGTGTTTAATTCTTTATATGTTGTATGTAATCGAATGGTTAGAGTGAGAGGGCCTTCCTCCAACCAAGTTACAACCATAACTCACTTAGAACAAGTAATCCTTCGACATGCACATGGTTGAAGGTCACATAGAAGAGGCAGGAGGGTGCTTAAATAAATAAAAAAATATTTCAGTTTTTTTTAATTGTTTAAAAAACGGTTGTACAATTTTTTTGGGGAGGTGGGGGGTGTTTTCTTAATATTTAAAAAATATTGTGCAAGAGGGAGAAGGGGGGAGGAAGGCAGTGGATTCGAGGAGAGGAGTAGAAATAGTGGTGTGGAAGGATTCGAGGAGTGGGGTAGAAATAGTGGTGTGGAAGGGAGTAGAGAAAAGGGG
>ML818183.1:0-19914 GCA_009831015.1 Picea engelmannii
ATTTAGTTCTTGTTTAATTCTTGTTAATACCTTTATTGTTTTCTTTCTAACCTTTTGCATTACAGCTGTCATGACTAGAAGAGCCCAACTAGGCATGTAAGTGCTCACTTTTTGCTCACACATCGACGAAAAGAGAACGAACAATAACCAAGTTGTCCTTCAGTAGTTTGAGAACCTATTGATGGTTCCCTATGTGATCCTCCACTGATTTAACCTTTGTAGTCCCTTTCAAGGGTGGTGTGATGGATGGAGGACGAAATTCATAAAGTACCATAAATGGGGACATTTTTTATGAAGTATGGAAGGATGTGTTGTACCACCATTCTGCCAAGGGAAACCACTTGACCCATTGTGTATGTTTATCATATACAAAGTAATGAAGATATCCTTCTAGACATTTATTCATAATCTCAGTTTTCTCATCGAATTGAGGATGGTAAGATGAGTTGTGAGCCAATTGAGTACCCAAACAAGAAAATGATTTAGTCCAAAAATTTCTAGTGAAAATTTTTGGCGACTCCATGTAAATTTTGAACAGTTTCCATGAATGTTGTATCTATTTTTCTTTCTTTAAAAGGATGAGAAAGAGAAAAAAAATGGGCATACTTTGTCAGTCTATACACTACTACCATGATGACAGTGTTTCCTTCAGATTTGGGTAAACCTATAATAAAATCCTTTGAAACTTCTTCCCAACATTGACTTGGTATAGATAATGGTTGTAGGATACCTGGCATCTTGATTATCTCTCCCTTGTTCTGTTGGTAGACCATACACAAACACAAAATTTTGAACATCAGTTTTAAGACCTTCCCAAAAAAAAATCATTCTTGATCCTATGGTAAGTTTTCAAGAATCTTGAATGTCCTCTTATAGGAGAACTGTGTAATTCTAGAAGGACCTTCTATTTGAGTTGGGAATTCTTACATAAATATAGGAGATCATGATACCATAGCAAATCATTCTTCCATACAAATCTATCTAATGAAATGGGGTCCTCTTGTAGTTGTTGAATGATCTTGCATACCTCTTGATGTTTCTTCCATTATATCCTTGTTTCTTCCACCCAATCAAATTGAGGAATATAAATAGCACATAATGAGCCCTTTGTTTCGTCTTCTTTCCTTAAAAGTGCATCTGCCACAATATTGTGTTTTCCTTTTTGTAGATAATTTCAAATTCATAACCTAGCATATTTGTAACCAATTTTTGTTTCTTTTCTGATGATAATTGTTGCTCTAAAAGTACTTCAAACTATCATGATCTTTTTTTACTTTTAAGTTTCTTCCTATTAGGTATGGGAGTCATTTCTTAATTGTGTGTAGTATAGCCAACATTTATTTTTCATAAATGGGTTTTAGTAAGTTTTATCCTTTAAGTCGGTTTCTTTCAAAGGAAAGGGGCCTTCCTTAATTGCATTAAAATTGCACCAATGTCATGGCCTAATGCATCACACTCCACAATAAAAAAAAAAATGTCAAATTAGGTGTGGCCAAGATAGGAGTTGTACACATAGCCTCCTTAAGTTTTTCAAAATCTTAGGTTGCTTCTTGAGTCCAAGAAAATGCTTCCTTATTTAAAAATGTTATTAGAGGTGTTGTTATTTGACCATAGTTCTTGAAACACTTGTGGTAATAGCGTGTCAATATTAATAATCCTCTAAGTTTCTTCAAGGTTTTTGGAATTGATCATTCCCTCATAGATTTAATTTTGTTAGGGTCCACCTTTACACCTTCGTGAGACATAATATGACCCAAATATTCCACTTCTGGAACCCCAAAGGCACACTTGGAAGGCTTTGCATAAAGTTGTTTCTCTTCCAATAGTTGTAATACTTTGTCAACATGTTGTACATGCTCTTCCCAAGATTTGTTGTATATTAGCATGTCATCAAAAAATACTAACACAAATTTTATAAGGAATCATTTGAAAATAGAATTCATCAAACTTTGAAATGTTGAAAGTGCATTAGTAAGTCTAATTGGCATAACCAAAAACTCATAATGACCTTCATGTGTTCTAAAGGTTGTTTTGGGAATGTCTTCTTCCCTGACTCTAATTTGATGGCATCCCGAAACAAGACCCAACTTAGTAAAGAACATTGCTCCATGAAATTCATATAATAATTCATCAATGATAGGAATAGGAAACTTATATTTGATGGTCATTTTGTTGATCTATCTATAATCTAGACACATATGCCATGAACCATATTTTTTTGTAACCATCACCACTAGTGACGTGAAAGAACTTTGGCTAGGTTGAATGATGTCGGCCTATAACATTTCTTGGACCATACGCTCAATCTCACTCTTCTGTGAAGATGGATACATGTAAGGCATTATGTTAGGTGGTATACTTCCTAGATGCAAATGAATATTATGGTCATGATCTTGAGTAGGTAGAAGACCCTTAATCATTTCTCCAAATACCTTTGAATTATTATTGATAACTATTTGGAGATCCAATGGAGTAGAGGATATAGATGTTTGAACATCTAGTGAGTAATTGTGTCATGCCATTAGAGATTATAACCTTAGAGGGTTTCCCTTGGATACATCTAAGCTCAATTCCTTACCTTCTAAGGAAAATATCATGAAAATATCTTGAAAATTAAGGCCCACTATTCCCAGTGACTGTAACCATTGGACCCCTAATACAATATCAACACCACACATTTGGACGGTAATCATGGGACTATCCAATAAATACTCCTCTATATTGAGATTAATATTATGGCACTTCCCAAAACAATTTATGGTAGGTCTCCATTTTTTAATCATTATTTGAAACTCTAGTGTTGGAAATACAAAGAAATTGAGATATTTTTTTAATTTGTAATTGATGAAGTTATGGGTACTGCCATAATCAATCAACATTGTTACCTTTTTATTTTTTATGTATCCTTGTACCTTGAGGGTTTGTGGAGTATTGATGTTGTCCAATGCATGACAAGATAATGTTGGAGTAGTCTCTTCTAGATCTAGATATTGTGATGGTTCAAATTCTTGATCTTCTTCCTCTTCACAATCTATGTAGAATAATTTATTCTCACCGCATTTATGCCCCTTATTATACATGTTGTCACAATTGAAACATAGTTCATTTCTCTTCTTTCATCCATTTTTTGAGGTGTCAATATTGTCAATTGAGTGGGGTTAGGAGAGGGAACATGGTGTTCATTATAGTTGTTAGTGGCCACCCTTCTAGTAGCCATATTTTTTTTTTCCACTTTATTTTCCATACTGGAATCTTTCTCTATGGATTTAGGTTTGAAGAGACACACCTCATCTTGAATGTTCTCCTTTAAAGTGCCCAGAAAGAGATCTAACAAATCATCCTCAAGAATGTTATTTACCCTAATACTTAATCTCTAAACTTATGTGGATATTCCACTAGAACAGTTCGTCACAATGGATCTAATAAAATATGGAAATCTTTATTATTAAGGTTATTTTCCTTTAGATCTCCAGAATATTTAGTGATTTATTTTTTTCTTGTGCATGAAATAGATAAAATGTGAAAAATAGAGAACAGGAAAATAAAATCACACCATCAGCAAATAAACACAAGATATGACCTAGGAAACCCAATATGGGAGAAAAACCAACTAGAAGGTGAGGTTGTTATGATCTCTTTTCTCTGGTATAGAAATTATGCAAGTAAAAAGAAAGAGGCACTCTCCATGGAGTTCCCTTTAACCTGTGGCCTGTATGGATGCTACATAATCTCTCCTCCTCTATTTTTATCATAGAATACCACTCTCAGATGTTCTTCTCAGCTATGGAACAAGATGCAATGCAAAAGAATGTAACCCCTTCTCCTCCTAGTGGCCCAATATGTAACATAGCCTGATAGCCATCTAGGGATAGGTTTTTTTTACTTCCTTAACCCTCAATTGTGGTAGGGTTTTGGACCTTCTAGAATCTTCTTGAAATCCCTCACATGGATAGCCCCATATGCATGAGTAATGGGGGATGATGTGGCATCCTCTCGTACCATGGTGGTCAACATGATAGGTCAACTTGTGGGAGGAATAACTTTTTCACACCAGCTTTGATTGACGCAGTTTTTGCACCATTGGAAATCTCTCGATGTGTAGAATAGCGTCACGATGTTCGGAGTATGCTGAGAAATTTTTAACCCCAAAAAATGTCGTTTGATGCCTCAAAATGGCACCGGAAGGATCCAGACACCAATTTTCCAGACTAGGACCTACCACTAAAATGGTCTTGCAATATTATTCCTCTAATTTTTTCCACTCTGAATGGATCGAGATAGATGACAAACAATATAATGATCCAATATGGATCATACCTCTCCATTTAGGGAGGATTTTGGTCTTCATAATATTTATTGAATGAAGTGAGGAAATTTTTCCTCTACCTTCTCCCTGGAGTACCAGTTTTATTTTCCTGGAAGTTTTCCTTTCAACCCAATATTCCAAAGGTCATGTTTCCCATGTCTTGTAGTTCTGGACCACTTTTGCAAAATTGTGTCCTATGATAACTATGTTTGAGCATCTGGTGATAAGTCCTCTATGGAAGGTAGGACCTACTCCTCCTCCTAATCCAACATGGAAGGCTCATAGAGTTTGAGATTATCCACGTTCACTAGTGAGTAAATGTGCATGTATGGGGGTAGACTGAGCCTGTAGGAATTATCTCCCGCCTTTTCCAAGACCTCAAAAGGACCATACCACAAAGCCTTGATCTTATTACAAGGACCTTGTAGCCTTTCCTTATTCAGTTGTAACCATACTTTGTCTCCCACTCTAAATGTTCTCTCTATTTTGTGTTGGTCATGCCTAGTCTTGTACTTTTCCTGTGACTTCTTCAGTGTCTCTTGTACTTGCAAATGGATCTACATGATCTTCTCAACATTTTTTTATTCTTTTAATGCATCTCATGTGAGGTCCTACCTCACTCCTCCTTGTTTTCCATATACAATATCTAAGGGTTGTTGACAATTAAAATCGCAACGATGAATTATGCCCGCAAAGGATTGTTAAGCCCTATTATTTATCTATGATAATAATAAGTAACTAGTAGGTGGGACCCCCTTGTAGACTAGAGGTGCAAATATAGATGTGTTACGCTTATATGTTGTTGATGTTATGATGTTTCTTACACAATCCTATACATTTGATGATGCATTATTGGTTTCATTTGATATGACAACATGGTTGGTTGATGCATCGTTGCTAAATGTTGTTTATATTCACTCGCAACACAGGGCAGTGTTATGGATATGAGGAATAAATTGTTTACATGTGTTATGTTATGTTATAACATTGATTAATAATCTAAACATGATTTTATGTAAAAGATAGCATGATGATATGGGAGCTAGATCAAAAAAAAAAGGAAAAAACTATGGATAAGTGCTAAGGCTATGGAAAAAGGATTACATATAAACTTTGAATGTATATGTAATAGTGACAAATGTGAAATGGTGGACCTAGCTGCTATACTATGCATTTTGGTTAAAATATTATGTGATTTCGTCTAAAGGTTAATACGAGAAGCGCATATGGTAATGTTAACGTATGGTTGATATGTTTCGGGTGGCACACTATACAATGGATATGGCATCGAATCTATACAATGGATATGGAATTGAATTATGCAATGGTTATGGTTTGAATTTAATGGTTGATGGTATGTTAATGGGTTGGATCGTATATGAAATTGAATAGGGCCAGGTGAGGAAGCGACGTGCATTTACTACATGTCACTCCAAACCTCCCTTGAGCCCGTCACCCTAGCATAGTTGCATTTTTCTCTGTTGGTTGTGGAAGCTCTGTGATTTCAGTTTTTGAAGGGGAAAAATCAGGTCAGCTCTTCATTGAAGCGATTTTTCACAGGTATGGCTCTTTTCTTTCCATCCATGATGGACTCTCTATATTATGAATCAAATGGTGGCTCAAGATTGCATGGGTTTTGTGTTTTTCTTGAGTTTCGACTAAGTATCAATGTTGTGTTATGGTGTTCTCTGTGATTACTGTGGAATGTTGACATTTTGAAGAAAAGTAATACATGTTACTGCTTTGTTAATTATGCGCATTGGTTATTGATAGAAATGAATTCGGTCATCTTGGGTTTTTATGATGATTCTATATGGAAAATGACAACAATGGTGCAATGAGCTCTGATTTTTATTGTTGTGGGGTTTTACCACCAGTCTGGGTATCATTTGTTTTCACCCCTTTCTCATCTTGGTCGTTTTTGTGGTTCATTCTCTAGGTTGTGACGCAATTGTTAATAGTTGTATGATTCTTGCTCTATTTAGCCGAGCTTGAGCTATTGTTTGTTATGGCTTGTCATTATCGTTGAATGTTCCACAGTCCAATATTTGTGTTACCCAGAATGTTAAATGGAGTCCTGAGTATGTATCGAATGGCTACGAGTTGTGCTATGGCATTCTTTTCACAAGAGTTTTAACACGCTCTCTTATCATCTCTGTTATAATGGTCGACTGTTATGTTTGTGAGCCTCGTTTTCAATTGTTTTTCGAAGGTTATCAACATTCTCGATGTTGGGAAGAGACATGGTCTCTTTGTGTCTTTAACGACTCTTCATTGTTAAATCAACCCTTGTTTCCTCTCTCCAATGAAGTTTTAGAGGCATGTGTGTGTGCCTGGGTTTTTGAGCTCGAATTGCCTTGTTTCTACTCAGGAATTCTCTTTATGGCTCTGTCAAGATCTGGGGTTATAATTTGAAAGACTATGGTGGTTTCAAAAGAGCATGGCTCCCTGTTCTTCCAAGATTATATTTACCTATGGTTTCTTCTCGGAGGTAAATTCTTTTAGGAGGTAAAAAGATTATGAGATCTCTATGTTTTCAAAGATTAAACACACTTTCGTTACCTCTCTATAATAAATTTATAAAGAACCCGACTTGGTTCTATTGAGCCCGACTTGCTTCTATTTTTCCTCGGGAACCTTTTGGGTTTTGTCAAGATTTTGGTTTACTAGTTTAATGATTGTGGTAATTATAAAAGGGCACGGGCTCTCTAACTTCAAGACCTTTCTTGATCGAGTCTCTATATTTCCTCTCTGTAATTAATTTGTATGGGCTACCTACAGCCCAAGATCTTTCCATTTGGTCGATTGTGGTCTTTCCACTCATCATTTCGTTAAATCCTAGCATGAACATGATTCTGTCAAGTTTAAAGGACACACTTATGTGTCGATGTGGTTTTTCTCTCTTCATGCATCATATGGCTCTGTCTTTTATCGAGCGTTTCTTTTGTAAGGAAGTATGTATATGTTTGATGAATGTGTATCTCAAGCTTAGAGCTACTTGTTTTTAGTTAAAGATGTTGTTGAATCAGGATTGGGATCGATTATATTGTTGAAGGCATGTGTGTATGTTTGGTTCATTAAACATGCTCTTGATTCTGTTCATATTTAAGAAGGACATGTGTGTGATTAAATCGGGCCTGATTATTGTTTGTTGATAGTTGACTGTGGGTGGTTAGTGTTGGGTCTATTATCATTTGACTACCAGGGATGAATATTGAATACAAATAGTGGAATTATCGTGCATATTATGTTTGTTTTAAAAGAAGATATCAACATTAGAGCATGCAGGACTATGGCTCGAATGGTTATGTTGTTATTGTGGAACTAGAAATGATTTGTGTAGTCATTAAATAGAATGCACAGATTGATATAAATTGAAGAATTATGGGAAATTAAATTGTTGTATTGAAGACAACAAGTAATATGTATGTAATTCAAGGATCTTGGTCTTGGAAGTAGATGCTTTTGGATTGTGATTGGAACAGAGTTATGATTGTTTGTTGATTTAATTTATTTTATGAACAATATTTGTATAATTCCCTCTCATTTTCTCACTTTTTCGCTCATTATAAACCCCCTCACAATCCCAAATCCATTTTTCACGCCCTATTCACTAAAATAAAGTTAAAACTATGTACATGACAGTGATAAAAAATAACACAGATATAGATGGCAGCTGATATATTTTGGTATTGTTTGCATGGTCAGTTATTTAATGAATTGTTGAGCAGTACTCATGTTCTTACTGTTAGAATGTAATGGATTTGCTCATTTAACCAGAGACAATATCACTATTTTCACCCAACCATAGGTCAAATCCACCCCCTAGCACCTTAACCTTGACAGAGAATCATTCTAAAGGAAAACCCTAGGCTAGATAGCCAAACAAGATAACGCACCTCTCTCTCCAAGGATAGCACACCAAACAAGAGTTGATCAGAGAGTCAAAACCATAACCAAGAGATAGTCCAAGGCAAAACCAAAATTTGCTAGTTGTAGCAGCTACAATGGCAACTCTCCTTCAGACTTGCGCACAAACTGGCCAACTATAGTGCGCACAAGTGTTGGTTCTACAGTTTTGAGAATGCCTGCTAGAATGAAGATTGGCCTCCTGTATTTATACTAAAATTGGCAAACTGCCTGGGCCGACTTCTCATTCTGGGTGCATATTTACTTAGTATATGATATTTCCTTTACCTGACTTCTTCTCTTGGAGGCTAATAACCTAATACAAATTATCATCTTGAGCCGACTTATCTTCTAGGGTTATTAGCCAACTAATTAGGGTTTCTTCTTGCTTCCCGAAATATTATATTCTCGTCAGGTTTACACGTGGAGGTAAATACCTCCCGCAGCTACCATAATATCAACACTCCCTCCTAGCTAGGGAGGTATTGAAGGTAATGGTCTTGAGCACAAACATACCATTCACCTATTAGCATAAACATAGTCGTCTAGACTATCTCATGATTAGATCATGAGCACCATCATCACTATCAGTGTCATCAGCTGCATCATCTCTCGGAACCATACTCCATATGAGTAAGCATACATGATTCTCACTCCACAGAGTGACAGAATATCCATTCTTATAATCTAGAAGAATAAATGTTATGAACCATTTTATGTTTGGGAAATATATGTCCATTGATCATCCATATAGCTGATAATCATTTCCAACACTGTTGATAGTCTTCAAGGTGATTAGAACAATGTCATTCAATAGAACACAATTGTTTCTATCCATGGTAGTGCACAACTACAATCTAGTGGTACACTTCCACACCAAGTAGCACACAGATACTTGATCAGTCACAATCAATGGAACACATCCACTACAATAGTATACATCTATTGTCCGGAGACATACAGTCTCCATAACAATCATATCATCAACCTGCATAGAAAACATTGTTATGATATATAAACTGAATCATCTGGGCCATTCTTCCACTCAGACACATCTGTGAGATCTGTAAGACCATCTGCCCTGAGAAAGTAAAACATCAACGATGAGCTATCTGGACTATTCTTCTCAAGCAAGGAAGAATAATTGTCCCTATTTCTGAGCCTGGACTATTCACCTATCTGGGCCATTCTTCCAGCACTAAACAAAGTGCAACCTAGAGAGAATGAATTTTCCCTAGGGAATGCATGTCCCTGATTGTTGAACCTAGACCATTCGCCTATCTGGGCCATTCCTCTGGCACTAAACAAAGTGAAACCTGGAGAGAATGAATCTTTCCTAGGGAATGAATGTCTGGACCATTTCATAAGGAAATGACTGTCCTGAACCAACCTAAAAAACAAACCATTCTTTGAAACTACTCACAACTGTGAGCTTCAAAAGAATGATTGTCCGACGAGGCGGACCAGTCTTCTTAACCAATACTGAGAGTGATTTTCAATAAGAGAGGTTGTCCTAGACCATTCCCTATGTTAACCACAAGGGGAATCGTTGTCTATGGTACATCAACAATCCATCGAACCATTTTCATTATGAAAATGACCGTTCAATCTGGACCATTTTCCGAACTGGAAAATGCATGTCTGTCATAAATCTCAAACCACTTTTCGAACTGGAAAGGAACTGTTCATCCTGGACCACTTTTCGAACTGAAATATGATTGTCCATAAATCAATAACACATCAGTGCTCCCTCCCGGCCTGGGATTCATCTCTTCCTTTTTCAATAAAGAAGTTATTTCCATGAGCTCCATCTTGAGTACACAAACTCTTTCATCTTGGACAGAGGCTTTACCAAAAATGTCTTATTATCTGCTCATCTGTGGAGATATATATTGGAGAACCACTTCTCCTTTCTGTACTTCATCACGGAGAATGTAATGCTTGATCTCAATGTACTTCGATCTTTTTGGAACACTGGTATTCTCTTGAAGGCTTCATATAGCTCTGATCAATATAGTATATCATTGTTGTATTCATCTTTTGCTTCTTGCTAGCTCATAACATTGTGGCAAGGGTAAAACTGGAACGTATCCAAGTGGTACTTCTTCTTCCATCATGAGGGTTTTCCATGGATTAGAAATCCATCATCTTGAGCTTCTGAGTAACCATTCTGATACAATATCTCTATTATAGAAGGTTTTTCACCACGCTTATGTTGTGCGTTGGAGGCTCTGTACCAAGTTGTTTTGAATCCATACAAGATATTCTTTCATCTTCATACAAAGGTCTCTTTCTGGTATACCTCAAACCCTTTGAGGTTTCTCTACATGTAAACTCCAACCCATGGATATTGCGGACGATATACTGGCTCATGCAGAGGTATGTTTGGTTTACAAGCAATCATCATAGTCTTCTCCCTCCATCAGGGAGAACCTATGGATCTCACAATGCTTTCATTCATAAGTCTTCCATACACTATTCTTCATCACAACTTCAGTTCCTCTGCTTGATTGATTTTAGTGAGTTCATATCAGGCTGGTAATCTTGAGATTCTCGATACAATGACTAGTTGTTCTGGATTTTCTTTCTTTCTTGGAATCTTCATGTTCTTCCTCATGTTTCTCTTTAGCTCTTGGGTCCATGAAGTTTTCTATAGATTCCATTCTCTGAAGATTCCAACTTATTCCTTTCATCATAGGATCATGGATGTGGATGGACAACCAAGAATACTTTAAGGCTTCTTCTAAAGTCAAACTGAACACGTATTTCTTTTCATGGTTGCTACCATGGATATATACTTCATCATCTTCAATGGATCATGTGATTATCTCCCTCCTAATCCTTGCTTCATGTATGAATGCATGCTCTTCTTTTGGAATATATAATTGGATCCCTCCATCTAACAAATTCCACGCTTTCGCCTTCATCCTTATTGCCTTCTACAAAGTGTCACAAACCTTTTTCCAATTTCCTCTTGATTGTTGACTTCTTTCTGTCTTTACTTATTCTAGGTTTCTTCAAGATTGATTCTGATTTCGGCTTATCTTTTTGTTGTTACTTATGTAATAGCTTCCACATGAATTGTTACCAGGGGTTGTCAATGTACTTCATCCTTTCATGTGGATTTCCTGACTTGTAGTCATTGTGATAGCAATCCTTATCTTGTTGTTATTCTATAGGTATAGTTTCTCTTTGAACATGTTGTCTTCTAAGAAATGGATATGCAAGATATGTACAAACGATATGGTATATACAAGAACTATGAAAAGTATTGTTACCTTGTCTTAGAAGAAGAAGTATGTTTTGTCCTTCTTGGATTTCTTTGAGGGTTCCCTTTCTTTGGCAAATCATGCTTCGTGTGTTTCCTTCCTTTTATTTAACTTGGGACAATGACCATACTTTCGACAATTGAAGAATTGTATTCTTGTCATATCTTTCTCTTGATTTGATTTCTTTTTGGAGCCAAACTTCTTTTTATTCCTGAAATGCTTGAACTTTGTTGTGAAAGCTTGATCATCGTATTTATTTTGAGGTTTGTATTTTGCATTGATCCTTGATTATTCTTGTGCACAACAAGTCCAAAGTTCTTCAAATGTAGGATGGTCCTTCCTTGCGTTCATGCTTGCGGCAAATGCATCCCATGTCTTGGGAAGACCATTGAGTACTATATTTACCAGTTCCTTCTCTGAGATGATCTCTTCAATATCTTGTAGTTGATCTCTTAACTAAGAGATTCTCACAAAGTATGATGTTATGATGTCATCATCATTCATCTTCATGTCATGGAGCTCATTCTTTATACTCATTACTTGTCCAATGTTTCTAGCTAAGAAGAGGTTTGTTAGGGCATCATACATATTCTTAGATGAGTAAAGATGGGAGATGTAGGGTATCAAGTGGTATTTTATAGATTCCACTATGATACTCATGGCATTGATGTCATTGTCTCTTAACTTCTCCATAACTACAACGTTCTGCGGTTCCTTCTATTTTCCTTCTTCAAACTCTGGTTCCATGATCTTTCCTTTCACGATATCCAACACTTTAATCTTAGCAAGGATGAGGTAAATCCTTGTCTTCCACACTCTGAAGTTAGAAGCCCCATATAACTTGTTTTCTGACTTCATAGAGTAAGTCATGGTTGTTTTAACTTGGTCAACCCTAGATTTGACCAAAAACTCAAACTTGACATCTTGGCTTGATGAGAGTACCAAGAGATGTGCTAGGCTAGGGTGCACTAGTCTATCTGGAAATTAGGTAAATCCATTCACTTAAGGTGCCTCAACGAGAGGATTAGGGTTTCTGCAACTTCACCTGCTAGTAACCCTGGCAGAAATGCATTAGTAACTTCTCCTGCTAGAAACCCTAGCGTCAGTTCTTCAACAAGCTTAGTATCTGTATGGCTATGCTCCCTTCCAGTGGTTATACTGAATGAAGGAGGTGTGGGCCCATAACCTGTTAGAATATAATGGATGTTCTCATTTAACCATAGACAATATCACTATTGTCACCCAACCATAGGCCGAAGCCACCCCCTAGCACCTTAACCTTGACAGAGAATCATTCTGAAAGAAAACCCTAGGCTAGATAGCCAAAAAAGATAACGAACCTCTCTCTCCAAGGATAGTGCAACAAAAAATAGTTGATCAGAGAGTCCAAACCATAACCAAGAGACAGTCCAAGACAAAACCAAAATCTGCTAACTGCAGCAGTTGCAACAGCAGCTCTCCTCCATACTTGTGCACAAACTGGCCACCTGCAGTGTGCACAAGTGTTGCTTCTACAGTTCTGATAATGTCTACCAGAATGAAAAATGGTCTCTTGTATTTATACTAAAACTGGAAAACTACCTGGGTCAACTTCTCATTCTAGGTGCCTATTTACTTAGTATATGATATTTCCTTTAGTTGACTTCTTCTCTTGGAGGCTAATAACCTAATACAAATTATCCTCTTGAGCCGACTTGTCTTCTAGGATTATTAGCCAACTAATTAGGGTTTCTTCTTGCTTCTTAGAATATTCTATTCTCGTCAGGTTTACATGTGGAGGTAAATACCTCCTACAGCTACCATAATATCAACACTTGCTCCCTGTCATGATATCACTTTTTTTCTTATTACATTCCCCCCAGATATCCCATGAACCCTACTTCACCCCCTACTCATTTGGAATTTATTAAATATTTTTTATGGATTGGATTACATGGGAATGATGTTAATTTATGAGCCAAACTTTGTTTCATATAAAGAGAATGTCATGTATGGTTTGTTAAGATCTAGTTGCTAATAATTGATGCATACAGAATGAGCTTCTTCAGCAGAGGCAGTTGTAACACCCTGTTTCCCCCATTTTATAATTATAACTATATTGGCCAAGGAACTATGGAAAACTCAAAGGTGTGAATGTTTGATTTAATGGACCTTTGTATAAAAGGTCGATGAATGTAAATTCTGTTATTTTAATAGAAAATGGATATTTGTTGCATGACTGATGGAAAGGGGATGTACTAAGAAGAGACCACAAATGCTATTAAAAGGTGGTGGAGGGGACCAACAATGGTTGCATTAACCTCCACTGAACCAATACTTTGCTGGATTTAATTGCTCAGGATCAGAACAACCCTCTGACTTAGGAATGAATTACAGTCGGGATGGTAGGTGGGAAGACCTCCTCAAGAGTTAATGAGGGGATGGGTTAGACAGCCCATCTATAAGGCTTATAGACCTAGCCACGGACTGGTAATTTGAGCCACACGCAATATAGAACTTAGGCTTCTGCCTGATTTTCCATATGCGCCAGTTTAATTCCTCGAAGGAATTTTCCCAGGGAATTTTAGCACAGTTCTAGAGTCGGAGCGAACCTCTTGGCTCTTCTACCATTTCAGTAACTTCATGAGTTTACCTTGCCATCTTTTGGAGCTTAAATTTCTATGAATTAGAGAGGCGTTCCCTTCAGACCAGTAATCTAAGAGACTTTGATTTAGTGCCTAAGTCCTTCACCAAAAACTCGACTAAGAGTAGGTTTAATATTCCAAGAGCCATATGAAGGTCCATGCGACCTGGATCTAGGAACCCTATGCTAAATGAGTTAGCTCATGAAGGTTTCAGAACCTCGAGAGCTCAAAATCTCAGAGATGTCAAATTTCATGATAGTCAAGTTACTCGAACTACCGGAGTAACAAGAACCATAGATGACTTAAGAATCTGACAGCGAAGATGGATGCGAGCCATTTAACGGGAGGAGAATCCATCTTGGTCATTATATCGACTCAAATACCACTAGAGTTAACGAAGTAAACACGAGTCGCTCAATTAAATCGATGGTTGGGAGTCATTGCAGAGCGTGAAGGTGAAATTAGAGGATGTGCTAGTTCATGGCTCGCAATTCACCAGCATCATTGATCTCAACAGAATGGAAGATCAACGACTCTAGTTAAACCGAGTTGGGCGAGTACTTTTTAGATTGTGGAGTTTGGTCCCTCTGATAAGGAGTGCGCACGTTGGGGCCCCACAATCACTATAAACCATTGATTAGCGAACACATCGCTATTGGTCAGATCATGATTTTCAGACCTAGAAACATTGCTAGGTGGATGGTCACATGTCCCCTTGGAAATCGTAGTAACGAAGAACCGAAGTGATTTGTAGTCATCGATCTGTGGAAGACACGTGTCGATAGATCATCAACTTCGGGTGAAATCACTACGGGAGAAAAGGGGATATGTTGAAAAAGAACTCCCGAATGTCGGAGAGCTAAAATTCATCTGAGTCGGACGTCAGCTGAGGACATGTATTAGTAGATCTTCCATTTCGGTAGATATCTACTTCGAGGGTAAAATGCATTGGAGTATTCAAAACTCCTGAAGCCCAAATAGTCAAAGTGTTTTGTAGTCGTCGATTCATGGGAGACACGCATCAATAAGTCATTAACCTCGAGTGAAAGCATTTCGGGAGGAAGTGAGTGTGGAGCGTGGTGCACGATCCTTGACTCCAGGAGAAAAAAAGGTTGCAGAAAAGTTTGAAGCTCCTGAACGCCAAAGTCCCAAAGTCAAACAGAATCATCGAACTCCCCGAGGACACATGGCGTCGGATGGTGCACTTCGGAGGATTAGAGTAATCTGGAGGTTTTGTGAGGAGGTGTTTCGAATGTCATCAAATCCCAGAGACCTGAAGTCATTGAGGTTCATTTATATTAAGGCTGAGTAGGCACCGTTGATCCCTTCGCTCCAGTTTGGAACATCGCTCCTTTGGATTTCGAAGGAAGTAGCGTGTGATGAATCAAAAACTCTCGAAGCCTTAAGTTTTGAAGCGTCAGAATAGGGACCTGCGGCCTTGGCATACAGTCATAACTCAAGGTCATGTGTGATGTTCCTTTAAGAAGGAGGGGCTAGGCCCTGATTTCCAAATTAGAGACCATGGATAGAGGATTTGATTATTAAAGGAGAACGGAAATTGTATGCCCCATCATGGGTGTGTTACAACAGTCATGGTCAAAACAATAGGGTAAGAGGCAACTAGAACAAAGGGCCTAGAAGGCCCATATTCTCAATTCATTTCAATGTTGATCCTCAAGAGTTAAAAAAAAAAAATTCAAGATGGATTTTTCAATTGGATTGGGCAAGGGATAATTCAGCCTAGACCAGAGAGGCCTCCCTTCGAGTCCCAAAACGTTCTTGGTATCCATGTACCTCCCCACGTATCTTTGTAACCTAAAGTTCCAAAGAATTATGGATGGCAAGAGATTGTGCACCCAACAATCTCCCACCATCATGGCTAGCCAAATTTGTCATTACCTCCTCCTCCGCCACCTATAAACCCAAATGTTCCAATTTCCCATGTACAGTCCTCTCATGCAAGAAAACGACTCAAAACTGAGGCTCACCATGTGCATGACAAAGGTAAAGTTGTTGTTTCTCCCTCCTCCCCTTCAAGTGACTCATCCAAGTCAGTATCCTCTCATATGCACTTGAGGGATTATTGCTCCCATGTCATTAGAGAGATCAAGCCTCACGGTTCCACCCAACCTAAGGCTAATTCAGGGAAGTCCAAAGGGGACATCAGTAACAAAGGAAAAAATTTCTCTCAAAGTGGCAAATATGGATTTTTATTTACGTGTTATAATTGATTTATTGAGGATAGTGGACTGTTAAAAGTTTTAGACAACAAACTATTTTTGGATATTGTGGATATTTACATGTTTCGATATAATTCGAAATATTTCTGATATTTAAATTTGAAATTGTTGAAATAATTATGGGAGCCACAAGGAGGCATGTGTTTGATTGGTTGCCTAATTATGTTTATTTTTGTTAAGAAATCAAGGGAGTCACAAGGGGTCCCACCTACTTATTTATTATTTAATAAAATACCCTTAATTATTATTATTATTATTATTATTATTATTATTATTATTATTATTACTTCCCCTAAACTAAAGTTAGTTAAGTTTTAGTTAACTTAACTAAATGAGGTAGTTGAACTACTTTAACTAATTTGGAATGCATAAAAGCCAAATGAGAAGGAAGAATAAGAGGAGAATAGAAGGAGACATCAGAGCCCTTCAAGATTGCTACTGTGCACCTGGACAATCCACTATGGCGACTCCATTGTTTCCACTTCACTGTTTCAGTCGTGGCTACTATTGGCACACCTGAAAGCTGACCCAGAGGAGCTTTCTCGAGAAGGTTTCGGCAGCTGCTTTCTCAGCCTGAGAAGCTTCCTTGGGTAACAACAACGTTAGGATCTAGCCTTTGATGGTGAACAAGGACCAGACACATTCGAAGCTGCGCATATTTCACCTAGTGACTCCATGATTCAAGGATCGATTGGTGACTCCACTGGTTCAGATGGAGAAGATCTTGGCTCCCAAGTTTGCTCCTTTTGATTTTTCTGCTATTCCTGGTTTTCCTAATGATGTCCCCTCTCCGAATGAATGGGGCGATTATTTGGCCAGATTTGGAAAATGTGAAGGGGACAACCCTTCTCAGCACCTCAGCGAGTTTCATGAACTCATGCGTCAGTGGGAGATACATCATGAGGATGTATTACTGAAGATGTTCATGTTCTCGTTAGCAGGGGATGCGCGTAAATGGTATCATTCTTTACCCCCTACTAGAATTTCTTCACTCGGTGAATTCCATGTAGCCTTCACTGCCTATTTTCAGGAGCTTTATCCCTCTGAGTTGATTTTTCATAGCTATTGTGAGGGATACTACAACAAATTTATACAAGATATATCTGTCTCTTATGTGGGCTATGAGGATGATCCTAATGACCTGGATCAGAATGCAGTCATTTCTCCTCCCCATTCGTCTGTTTCGGGCGAAGTTATGGAGCTGGTAAAATCTATCACTGCCAAACTTGACAGGTGGGAAGCTGAGCGATGTACAGAGGATTTTGGTATCTCTGCAATGGATGACTATGAAGATCCCGAGGAGGAAGAAGATGCTTCGGGCGAAGTTATGGAACTAATAAAATCTATCACTGCCAGACTTGACAGGTGGGAAGTTGAACAATGTGCTGAGGATTTCCCATCCTTTGAAGTAGAGGCCCTTAGCAGCTCTACTAAGGGTGATTATGAAAAAATATTTCCCACGGGTCCTATTTATGGTCATTATGAATCTGACCCATGGGAGAGCCAAGAAGAAGAAATCCTCCCAGATATGATTATGTCTGATGAAGGCTGTGATGATGGGGGATGTAAGGATAGAAGACTAGGGGAAGAATATGCTCTGAGTGAATTGATAGAACAGGTGAAATCTCTCACTGCCCAACATGCAAGGTTGGAATCTGAAGGCAACGGAGAGAATTTTCCAATCTTCAAGGTAGATGATTTGAGCAGCTCTTTTGAAGATATTATTTAAGATTTATGGGATGCGTCAGCATCTGCCCCCGACGGGCTTGTTGTCTCAGATCAAAACGATGAAGAGGTAGTTGTGGAAGAGGATTGTTCTCTTTTCCTTCACAAGATTTCCCATGATGTGTTTACATTTGGGGTCGAAACGGAGGAGCAAGGGATAGTTCCATTTCTGCAAGTTGGAGAAGCTCTTTTCCCCCCCTACTTTGATGATTATCTGGAAGAGGAGCAGCAGAACCCCACATCACCTTTTGCTTATCAGAGCAGCCAGAACACCTATGACAGTTACGAATCAGAGTCTGAGCTCGATGTGCTTGATTTCCAAGAGCAGGTCGCAGAACCTTGTCCTTTGCTCACTAAGGAAAATTATCACGAGGAAATCATCCATCTCAGTCTTTCAAGAGACGCTGAGCAGTACAAGGAAGAGCAGAATTTACCCGGGGATCCTGTTTATGATGAATACGAATCTGACCCGGGGGAAAGCCAAGAAGAGGAAAAAGAACCAGAGGAGCAGTCTGCCCTTTGTTCAGAACCAATCAGTGAGCAACCACCACCTGAGATAAGCAAGCCCACTTCAATTATTCACTTGCCTGTGCTTATCAGAGAGGTTTGGCCGCATGTAAACAATTGTGTAGCAGAAGAGGTTGTCTGTCGTCAATTTCCTAGAATTGGCCACTCATTCGATGACCCTGTCAGCAAATATATGGAGTGGCATTTCCCCTATGTTGTGGAGCCGCCATATCCCATCTCATCTTCATCTTGTAAGGAGAAGTTGAAGAGTGTAACCGTTCTGCGGTCACGGTTACATCAACTGTTTGTGGTCACTGACAGAAGGAAAGAGCTTCCCTTCAGGAAGTTACTTGATTGGCTATGGTGGAAGTCTTCTTTCACCTAGCCCCATGCAAATTGTTTTATTATTTTAGGATTGTATATAAATAATATCCTTTGAGCATGTATTTTTATTTTGTTGCTTTTATTTTTCGGCTTGTATTTTCAACAGCGGGATGTTTTGAGCCTGACTCCATAGCCCAACAACAAGGCACTGAAGCTGCGGAATGAGTTCTTAGAGCATCACAGAGACGACTCTATCCCCCATGGAGCCTAATGTTAGCGAAAATTCTTGTCTTGGGCTCGAGAGCATCCAGTTCTGCAGGTTGCACGAGGAGCGCCCAAGCGCGGCGCACAGAAAAAGTCCTTTTCGGACTTAAAATCAAGCGAGCGGGAAGGATTATAGCGTCAATGGTCCAGATCCATCCATATGAGCATATCAACGGTTGGCGGGAAATCGCGAATAAGGAAGTTGCGTCGAAGTTAACACAATAGATCGCGCCCATAGTGTGCAGGGGAGAATAGCAGTCGTCCATCCAGAGGACGTGTGGCACAAGATCTAGTCGCGTCGGCGTTTCGGCATTCGAAAGTTCGAGGGGTGAGAGTTTCATATTGTTCCACATCTCGAAACCCCGAACCCCGATAGCGTCGAAAGCGCCAAAAGTAGGGCCTGCGGTCACTTGAGAAAGGAAGAGAGTTATGCAAAGGTGCCAAAGCGTTGAGTTTTTCCACAGAAGGGAATATCGCGTCTTCCAAGACCAGTTCAGCCCAACTTTGATCCTAGTCCTCGCTAAAGAATTAAATGAAGCTGAACAAATGTAGTTGAAACCTCAGCTCACTTATTGAATGCAAGGTATGGGGGTTCCGGCCGACTGCAAGATACCAGATATATAAAAGTTGCAGAACAGAAACGAAATGCTAGAAATGATAGAATAACAGTAAAATATCCAGCATAATCTTCACAATACACAGAAATGATATACGAAATAGCAACAGAAATAACACTTTGAATCAGA